>NDGN011350521.1:0-17186 GCA_002564285.1 Tympanoctomys barrerae | reverse complement strand
CTCAGGAAGGGCATGATTACTATAGGTTGAACTGAATGGTCAGGGAAACAGATGCCCTAGCGGCAGAGCGGCCGGTGGGTCTTACTCCAGGTCTGTGTCCAGAGAGGGATGAAGGTCAACCAGCACTCAGCTGGATGTGGAAGGCACAGACCAGGAGGTCTGGACGTTTTTGGGGGGAACTTAGCTTCCTCAGTGTTTAGGGTGGAAATCAGAGTAATAAAATGGCATAACTATGCCAGTAATGACTCCCCTGATGGGCAGACTTTTCCAGTTTATTAAAACCTACCATATTTATTTAGAGCCACATTTTCATGCTCCTGGGTGTGCTTTCACCTGTGTTGGAGTCCACAGGGAGGACAGAAGGGGAGAGGCAAGGAGAAGTAGCAAGATGAGAGAACCAAGCTTGCTCAGCTAGGAAGTCCAAATTCCAGGCCTTCTGGCCTCCCCTGAGGAGCCCTGCTGATGGTGGCCCAGCTTCTTACTTTGCCTTGCAAAACAGAAAAAAGTTCTTCCAGACAAGACTGCCCAATTCTGTGACTAATGTAAAATAAAACTATGCCACACTCCGTAAAAGGTAAGAAAAAAGTACCATTAAAGATACCAAAATAATAGGGTTTTTCATTTTTCTCACTGTCTCTTTCTGGATCTGTCAGGCTGGTTTCAATTTATTATTTCATGATCCACACAGGTGATGTGTGCTGTCTGCCACTCAGAGCATGTGCAGGGAGGGCCCTGGCTGCCAACTTCCCTCTCTTGGAATAGGTGGGATGAATGCACCTTCCCCTGGCTGGGGAGGGAGGGGCAGAGAAGTCAATCCAGGCACTTCCTCTGTCCACTGGCTGCTGCCCCAATACAGTCCTTCATCCACCCCTATCCAGGTCCTTCATGCCCTGGCCACAGGTAGCAATGTAGTAGGCCATCCCTTTGAACATTGCCACCTCTGCGCTAAGACACTGGGGACCCAGATCAGCGGGGATGAGAAGCTTGCCTTGCAGAAGCTTTCAGTACAACGCCCAGTGTCAGAGGAGGCACAGGATCCAGGGGCAGCTGTACAGCAATGGGCAGGGCCTTTGAAGCCAGAGGCAGGGGAGCTGGGATCCAGGAAGCAAAGAAGCGGTGGGCGGTAGGCCCCACATGAGCTGAAGTCCAGTCCTGGCATGCTCTACTACCCAATGCCCTCCACTTAAAATTACAAATTCAAAGATAAAATCAGTAAGAATTTCAAGCAATGACTAAAGGGCATTGGAGCAAGCCCAAAGCCCCTGGAGAACAAGCTCTGTGTACCTCACAGGGGTGTGCCCCTTTTCCTGACCTGATCTCAGGACATATACCTGAACGCTCTAGGCCCCTTACCCTCATTTCACCTGTGCTGGTCGTTTTCTCCCTAGTAACTTCCAAACCCATTGTGTTCACCAGCCCCTTTGGTTCTTATAAGTTGCAGCCATTGTACAATGGCAGAATAGCACTGGAATAGGAATCAGGGGGCCTGGACACTGGTTCTCTCATGGGTTGAGGGCTGGTTGTGGGATCTAGAGCCAGTTGCTGAGCTTCTCTGAATCTCAGTTTCCAAGAACCAATTCAATGAGCGAGTATATGCTGGTCATTCACAATGTGCGGAACAATGTGGGATTTTGTAGGAAAGCCAGGAAGTAAAGAGTCTCAAGCTCTTAGGAAGCTTATAATTAGACTGAAGAGGGGAGACTCACACAGGGAACTCTGGTAGATGTTACACAAGCCACCCCGGTGGATGTCACATATGCCATTTCTTCATCCGGCACCCTCAAGGAGGGGGCACTGTGTTGTACCAGTAGCCCCTTGTTACAGATAAGGCCTCCTTATCTTGGGCCAGCTTGGTTACAGGGGAGAGTGTGGACTGGGCTGTGCAGGCTTGGGCTAAAATCCCTGCTTGTGTCTCACTTACTGGTAGCCTTGGGCTTTTGAGAGTGAGGATCCTAATGCAAAGTGAAAGCATGACATACGCTGTGTGTTCTGTGGAGGGAAAATGAGAGCCAGGACAATGCAACTTGGATGGCTGGGCTCTTTACCTTCCCCCTTGTCCCCTGCTGTCTCAGGGCCAACAAGCCAACCCTGTTAGCCCTACATGGTGGACATGGCCGAGCAGCCAGGAGGAAGATGTGGGTCTAAACAACCATCCACCCAACATGAGTCAGCATCATGGGACGCTGGCCTGAAAGCCGAGATAAGGTCTGTTTTAATAGAAGTTGAATGGCCAAATGTAAATGAAAACCCCTCTGAGATTCCATCTTACTCCAGAAAGAATGGCTGTTCCCAAGAAATAAAAAAATGAATGCTGACGAGACTGTGGAGGAAAATGAACCTTCTACGTTGTTCGTGGGAATGAAAACTAGTATAACCGCTAAGAAAATCAGCATATAGATTCCTCTTAAAACTAAAACTAGAACTTCCATCCTACCCAGCTATTTCCCGCCTATGTATCTTCCTGAAAGAGTTAAACGCATCGTATTACAGTTTATAGCAAAATGCACACTAGCTACATCTTGAGAGCAGCATATATGCCCATCAACAGATGAATGGCTAAAGAAAATGTGATATTTATATACAATGGAGTACCACTTTTCCAGAAAGAATAAACCTGAATCGTCTGTGGGAAGATGGATGCACCTTGGAACCAGAATGTTAAGTGAAGAAAACCAGACACACAAGCTTAGATATCACATGGCTTCTCTTACATGAGAAACCCAAAGTGTAAGTGAAGAGCAAAATAGAAGACAGATCATAGGAGGCAGGGAGACAGATGGGTTGCATGTGGAAGAGGGAGCAAGAGATGGGAGGAGGAGAGAGGGGGTGGAGAAGAATAAGAAGGTGCTGTGTGCAGGTAGCAGCTCCCTGTGAGGAGTGTAGCCATTTGTGCTACAAACATGTACTAATAACTGATAAAAATTGAAAAAAAAAATGCAGTGGCTAAGACAAGGGGAGGCAGCCCAGCCATGTGAGCCATGGGAGGCAATCCAGCTCTGGGCTGCCATTCTGTTTTGGGAGGTATTTTTTATTTTGTTTTAAGTAAGGTGCAGATCATATATAGTCCAGTATGAGTTTTAAGTGTAGACCTCACTGCATTTGTGTGTGTGTGTGTGTGTGTGTGTGTACCAAGCACAAGGTGCAATGTATACACTCAGATGAAGATATATGACACTGGCAGATACTCTGTAGTCTCTCTTATGCCCTCTTTCTAATTCTTTTCCTCAAAGGTAACTGCTACTCTGACCTTCAAAACTAAAGATTAGCTGCTTAAAAAAAAAAACAAAAACCAACAACCATACAAAGGCTGGACAGAGAGCTCAGTAACATAAGCGCTTGCCCAGCAAGCGCAAGATCCTGAGTTAAAAAAAAAAAAACAAATTGATATATCCATTGCCTGGCTTGTTTTACTCAGCATTGTATCTTGTTAGGCCAATGCAGTCTGTTGCTTTCATTCTTTCTTACTGTGTGAAATATACCATAATTGATTCATTTACTGTTAACTATTTCTAGTATCTGAAAACTAAAAATAGTGTTATGAATGTTTTTTCATGGGAATATCGACTTACAATTTTTTACTATGTGCCTAGAAATAGAACTGCTCAGTGTCAGAGTAGGCATGTGTTTAGCTTTAATAGATATTGTTCAACAGCTTTCCGAAGTGAATGTACAACTTCACATCGCCCAGCAGTGAAGGAGAGTTCCAGTGCCTGCATATCCTTGACAACACTGGGTACCGTCAGCACTTTCCAGCCAGGCCATTCTGGTGTGTGGTACTGGTATTTCACTGTCTTTCCAACTAAGGATGCAGAACTTATTTCACATGTCCATTTGCCATGTGGACCAGCTCTTCTGTACACTGGCCGTTGGGGTGAGTGGTGCTGGGTACAGAGCAGGTGAACAGGGGGGTCAGACATCACAGCTGAAGGACCAGGAGGACATGGTCACACTCTGAAACCTTGCAATGAGATGACTGGGAAGAGGGAACAGAGTGGTCTGTGCTTTCCCAGAGGGCAAAAAAGTGAGTATTTTGGGATCACCCAGACCTAGATTTCTGATCAGCACAGAGAACTTTCTAACCATAGTGGTGCCCGCAGATTCAGAGAGTACCTGTTACTACAGGATTGTGAGCAGAGGTTACAGACCTAGATGAGGTCTTAGGGGGGAAGCTGTTGTCTCAATTGATGGTGGCGGATGGAGAGTGGTGAGATGGTATCTATGGCCCTCTGAGGCCAGGTTCTATTTTGAAAGACAACGGAGTGGGTTTAATCCCCCACACCACATGCAGAGCCTGCCTGTGCTTGCACTGCTGAGCCTGCTAGCCATGCTTGTAATCTCAGGAGGATCACTAGGAGTCCAAGCTGCATAGTTGAGACCCTGCATCAAATACATCCAAAAACAAACAAACAAACAAACAAACAAACCCAGATAATAGAGCAATGAATGGAGATAGCACAGATAGCATTAAAAGACCTGTTTTCTTTTGTCTTGTCTGCATTTATTTTCCTTGGCTGAACTCATTTTCTTAGCACAGGGGAAAAGCAACTTTTAAAAAAGCAGGGACACTAAACATAGTGTTTGACTATCACTTCTGGCAGCTGCTTCAAGCCCGTGCCAGAGCACACTCAGCCTCAAAGGTCCATACGTCAGTCAAAGTTATCAAATCGTTCAAATGGTTTAAATTGGGGGGGGGAGGAAGAAAGAAAGGAGGTNAAGGAGAGAGATAGACAGATAGAGAGAGACAGAGAGACAGGGAGACAGAGGAGAGATTTTACTTTTCATCTCTTGAGGTCATCGTGATGTCTGTTACCATAGGAATCATTATTGCAAGCAACAAGGGTCCAGGAAAGGATGCCGAAAGACTCTTCCTGTCTCAGCTGTCCACCCATCTTGACCCCACACATGCCACACTCCACTCTGGGACTCTTTCTCCCACTTCTCTGTGCCTTCCTTAGTTCAGGCCTCTCTTGGCTGTCACTAGGCTCTACCCTTTTCATTTACTTCCATATCAGTTCCAGAAGATTCCATGAAGCCAGACATCATAAGAGAGGCTACCAGAACCCTGTGGGGGCTGCTGCATGGTCTCATGCCTCTTATCCCCGGAAAACTAAAACCTACTTGAAGGCTAGTGTCTCAATCTCCTGGAGGCCTAGATGAAGACCCAGAGCTCTCAGGTGCTATTTTTGAATGAATGAATAAATAAATGAGTGGGATTATTACTGGATTTGATAGCTCTAAGTCAAAAGCACTGCTAGTATAAAACTGAATTTATAGAAAAACTTGCGACACTCACCCCTACTCTCATTCTGTCTTATAAGTACAAACTTTACTACCTTGCCTCATAGCAGGTGTAAACATCAGGTAAAACTTTTTATAGTATTCTTTGTATATTCTGAAAACAAAAGAGAACGGCCTACTTCTTTCTCAATAAAATTATTAAAATAAAAAACAAAAAAATTAAAAGAAGAACATCAACATGAGCAATACCAAAAGGCACGTGACAAGTGAAGGGCAAATATATCTGCTGTGCATTGAACAAAAGACTAATTTGTTTAATAGAAAAAGAGGTCTTGCAACAAGAAGCAGCAAAAATAGAACAGCCCAGGAAATGCAAGAAGAGGATAGGAGCCTGCAGTTCACATAAGAACTCCAAATGGCTAAAGGATACATAGATGGATAATGAAAGCCACTCAGGCTTAAAAGCGAATTGAGAAAGCAAGTAGCACAGCTCACCTATCAGACTGACAAGAACTAAAATTCCGGGGCCGGGAGACGGCTCAGTGCAATAAGCACTTCAAGGGCCTGAATTCAATCCCTGGTTCTGCAAAACAAACAAAAAACAACAAACAAACAAAAACAAAAACAAAACAAAACAAAACGCCAACCAACTAAAAGCCGGAGAGCTGCCCACCTCCAGACAGGAGTTGTGGTATTCTCACACAGAACTGGAGGACGCATGGCAAACCCCTTTCCAAGGTGATGCGAGTGATATCTGTCAAGATGCTCACACCCTTTGACTGAGCAATTTCACTTCTAGGAATTTGTGCTACTTGCTTACTCCCTTCATTGTACAAAGACACAGGTATAAACTCAATGGTTACGTTCTATTTCAACAAAAAACCTGAAGCCACACAAAAGTTCATTCAAGGGCACAAAGCTAAACAAATTTTAGTGAGACATACATGGAATGCTGCTAATACCTTCCTTGGGGTTGTCATTATGTGATTGGCTTTCATGTCACTGTGCCTTCCACAAGAGGCATCATTCTGCACGTACTGCACATGGGACACACTGTTATACACATTGCATAGATCATTTCATGCAATCCTAATAAGTACTGACTTTTATTACTCCCATTTTACAGATAAAGGAACTTAAGTGCAGGGAAGAAAGCAGCCTCTGTTGGTTTCCTGGGGCTGCCATAAAAAATGACCACAAACTATGTGGCTCAACACAGCAGAAATGTATTCTGTCACAGTTCAGAAGGCCAGAAATTTAAATTGAGGCCATAGCAGGGTTGGTTCCTTCTGGGAGAACCAAAGGAACAAACAAAGGGAAAAATCTGTCCCAAGCCTCTGCTAGCCTCTGGTGATGGCAGTAATCCTGGCCTTCCTTGGCTTGTCACTCCATCACTTCAAGCTCTGACTCCATCGTCACATGGCTTCTTCCCCATGTGTGTCCATTCTTATAAATAAAGTTTCTAGTCACTGGATTTGGGACCTGACCTAATCCAGTGTGACTTCATGTTAACTAATTCCATCTGTAAAGACCCAGTTCCAAGTAAGGATACTTTCTGAGCGTCTCAGTGGACATGGCTCTGTGAGGGACACTTACTCAGTGCACTGACTGAGGCCACAAATCTAATGGGTGGTGGAACCAGAAGTAGGAGAACCGGGGCGGCCATATACGTTCTGCTCCATGTAGGTTTTCAGTGTTCTACGCTCCCGCCTAAACTTCACGGGTAACTAATTTAAGCCTCACAACCAGGGCGCGGAATGGTTGCAAGGTAACGTCCCATAGCCAGTAACTGATAGACCTTGGATTTGAACCCAGGGGGCCAGATCTCCAGGGTCCAGGCTCTTAAACACTGCACTGAGCTAGCTGCCTTCTGTCTAGTGTCCTGTCATGACTATGTGCTGAAAATTAGGATAAAGAAGACACTTCTCCCTGCTGAAAGAGGAGTGTTGATGATTTTTTGAGCAAAGATCCACTGTGCTAATTAGATCTGTAAAGGACTTCATGATCCTAATCTTTGATGTTCCTGCCCTGTCTTAAAACAATCAATCAATCAAACAAACAAACAAAAAACCTTGTTCTTGCCAATTACATTGCCTGTATAGGTTTATTTTAAGCCATCTTGAAGCTTTTAATGGTTTTATTTTTATTTTATTTTATTTTTTTGGTGGAACCTGGGATTGAACTCAGACCCTTGCACTTGCCAGGGAAGYGCTTATTCCACTGAGCCATCTCCCTTGCCCCAATGGTTTTAAATAGAATGCCATATAAAATCCATGCACAAATACATGCAAAACTAACATCCAGTCTGATTTTTTAAGTCTTCTTGAGCTTGCATGGAGGTTACCCATCACTGTTATTGGGTATTCGTACACTCCTGTTGGCATTGCTGTTTTAGGGGCTTGGGTGTCTCAGGCTCCCACCTCAGCACTGGCTGTAAAGCATCAAACTTACAAGCAGTAGGCTGACCAAGAAAGTCCTTGATTTTGAGTTAGGGCTCAAATACACTCGCACAGTCCTTATAAGATAAGATGTTATATGCAACAGCCAAGAAAGGACAGGACAACAGGCACAGACCTTGATGTGCCCTGTGAGATGGCCTGTGGACATGGGATCAGAGTCCAGAGAGCTTTACGTGATCAATGGGATCATTAGGTACTGGAAATGTGTACAAATAGAAGAAGAAGCGCCTCGTGTTTATTAGAGCCTATTCGGAATTATTAGGCTTATCAGAAACAAGGGGACTCACTAGCGATTCAGACTCTCAGCCTCATCTGACTCCTAGTGCAACAGAAACTGCATTTAAAAGATCCTACCAGGCTTGGTGGTGCACATCTATAATCCCAGCACTTGGGAGGCTGAAGGAGGAGACTCATTGCAAGTTCGAGACCAACAAAGTGAGCTCAGGGCCAGCCTGAACACCCTAGGGAAGCCCTGTCTCAAAAAATCTGAAGTGACTGAAATGCACAGTAGAGAAGTACTGACACAGAACCAGAGGCCTCTCATCGCTCAAGCTTATCAAGCCCTGGAGAGCACTTCAGTTTTCTGGAATATGCACCCCAACTGGATGATTGAGAGCAATTCCCACAGGCGTCCACCGTCCAATTACAAAAAAGGGGGCATAATACCTGCTGGTTCTCCTGCACAGGATTACTGTGAGCTTCGGATGAGCTCCCAGATCAGCTAGCTCACTGTTGACTATGACGGCCAACAAAGGCTGCTGAGGTGGCGGGGAACAGAACAAGATAATGTCTAGGGATTGGGAAAATTTCGCTGCTGTCGCACTGATTGGTCTTGTGTGCCTGTGCTAGTTCACAGAGAACCTTCACTGGTTTCCTCTTCATGCATTTACTCACTCTGTGGCCAGCCAGCCATTAAAACCTAGGGTACTTGCACCATGTTAAGAATTGCACTGTGAGCTGGAAACTGGAGAGGCGCAAGGGAAGGAGCCATCATCTTGCCCTCAAGGAACTTTCAGTTTACCAATAGTGGCAATGACAACAGACAGTTCCAGTTAGAATACAGTGTGGCTGGCACTCAGCTGGCAGAGCCAGGTTCTGGGGGAGTAGAGATGAGACCCTAAGGAGCCTGGCTGTAAGGCACAGTCCTAAGTTCCTGGTCTGAGAAGGGGCAGCAGAGTGCTCCAGGCAGGGGAACAGCAGCAGAAAGACAGGGAGGCACAGAGACATGCCATGCTAGGGCAAGAAGACAGGCAGAACTTAGGGGAGGGCCTGAAGACCATTTCAGAGAAGTAGCTTGGGTTCCAATCTTGCTTGATGCTAAGAAATCTGGTCTTTTTCTGGTTAGGAAATGAGGAGTCCCTGAAGGGAAGAACTAGCACAGTTACAGCCCTGCTTCACAAAGATCTTTTACTAGCAGCATCCAGAAAATTTTGAAAAGGCTCTGACACTTGCCAGATAACAAATTCCTCACTTGGAGAGGTAGATATAGGGACAGAAATTGACATGAGATGTTCAGCAAGGTAGAACTGTCAGCCCTAAGTGACTGCATGATGGGAGAAGAGAAGGAAAGGCTTGTGACTCGGTGCCTGTGTGGGTGGATCACTGTTAACCAAGCTGGGAATACAAGAGGGCAACTGGGAGAAGAGCCTGAGCTTGGGCCTCATGGGTTTGGAGCACCTTTGGGAAATCCTTTGGCTTTGTCCAATAGGTAAGCATCACAGATGCTAGGAGCTGCGAAGAGCAGTCAGATGGGACACAAGAACTTGAGAGATGAGGAGTAGCTGGAGGCACTGAGGCGACTGAGGTTAGGGCAACTTGTGTGATAGGAGGAAAACAGGATTAGATGTGGCACCAGCATTGAAGAGCCTGGTAGAAAGACAAGTCCATGAAGAGAGCTGAGTGAGGTGAAGAGACATTTCTGTTTACCTGGGTTCCACTGGCTACATGAGAAAATGTTCAACACTCAGAGATAACCATTACCCATCATAGGCTCATCCAGGGACAGCCTTGGGGGCATCATTCCATGAACCCCAGAGTGAAGGGTAGCTAGGGCTGGGGACAGGCATATGGCTTATCCTCTTCTCCCTCCCGTGTTCCTCTTGGGGTCAGGTAATGTCCAGCTCTTAGGCAAAATAATATAAGAGAAAAATGCTTGAGTTTGTTTAGTTTTTCAGACCAGACAAGGACCTTGGTCCTCCTAATGCCAAGAAATCTTTCCAGACTGTGTCCTGGGTTGACTCCAATGAGCTCATTCTTTCATTATCATTAAGAGCAAAGCAAATCAGGTCCTATCATAATTAACCAAGAAGATTTTACCAAACAAAAGGAAACGGCTCCAGAGTTGTGTTAAACTGTGTTGTGCCGCAGAAGCAGGACTGTCTTGTGGCTTTCAACTGACAATGGCTCTTAGCGGCCAAATAATTGATCTGTTTGTTGCTCTGCCCTAAGGGGAAATTGAACTGGCTTTTAGAAGTGTTGGCAGCCTGACTGGTCTATTATTAAGACTGCAAAATCAAAACATTGACTGGAAAAGGCCATTATGCCTGGCCTCAGGAGGAGTCATCAGTAGATGATGTCACTTCAGAAACAACAAGCCAAGGTCACGAGGCCTCAACATACCTGCATGGACCAACACTGTCCTCCTTCATGTGTGCCGAAGTCTGCCTGGGGACACAGAGACCCAAGCCAGGACCTGTTTCATTTTCTCTTTTTGCTCAGCTTGGTCCCAGGGGATGAAGGCTGCCTACAGAGCTTGTGACATTTGGCCCCCACTAAGGAAGGCAATCTGGGACAGCCCTTTAAATTGTCTTCCAATGTTCTTGGCCTCTCTTAGGTTCTTGCCTCCCTTTAATCACACCCCAAAGCGCTTGCTTCCCCTCTGGGCCTGCTCCCAGCTTCTCTCTTTCCTCTCTCTTCCTTTCTTATCTAAGTTTTTGGAAAGAGCTGAGGGCCATTTCAGCTCCCGGGTGCTCCTGCCTCTGCCCCTACCTCTCACTAAAACTAAAAATACTGTCCCCAGGTACTAGGCTCAGCACTGAGGGCTTTCCCAGCATCATTTCACTTGATTCCCACAGTTGCCCATAGGAAGTGGGTACTATTGTTAGCCCCATTATAAAGAGGAGGAAACTGAGGCTTAGAGAGGCTGAGTCACTGACAGATCCTATTTTTAAATCCTCTGCCATGCCCTGGCCAAAGTCACCCATATCCCCTTGTCAATTCTTATGGCCCCTTCCCAGTTCCTGTACCCTCTTCTGCAGCAACTACCCACTTCTTTCCTTCTTGGTTCCTGGGAAGCCACTTTCTCCCACTCTTTTCCCCACCCTCTCTTCATGGGTGGATGACCCAAATTACATCCCTGGCATGTTTTTTTCTTCATGCCAGAAGGTATAACAAGGGAGCGTCTGACTCAGGCTCCACTAGGGGTCATCTTGCCTAGCCCCTCCTTCCTCAAGGACACTCTAGGTGGGCAGCAGCGCTGGGGCTGGAGCCAGGATCCCAACAACCAGGCCGCCTCCAGTACCTTCCATTACTCAGGAGTGCCACTACCCCTCTGTTTTCTGTTTTTGCCGAGCTGAGCTGCAAGAAATCTACCCTGCCCAGGAGTAGGGAGAAGGTGTGAGACACTGATAAGGTGGGGTGGAGGCTATTTATAGAGGACACTAGCTTTCCACTTAGGTGGGGGAGGAACCAGAGGACCAGTGACTAAACCAAGGGTTTGTAAGACCAGCTCATTAGAAATAATACACCAGAGTGATTCTGCCTGTCTGTTTGTGGCTTGAATTAGGGAAATCTGACTATTCGGCATCATTTTCCCTTAGTCCTTTTATGTGTGAGGCTTTGAGATGGCTTTAGAGAATATGTATAAAAAAAGAGTAGAAACAAATCTCGAAACTAGGATGAGGGCGCTATTGCAAAGGAAAGTCTTGGACAGCAGCAGATCACCAAAGGGGCCTCGATGAGTTGCTCAGACAGCCCCAAAACCTGCCCTACAGAGGAAGGGGCCAGAGAAAACTAGGAAAAGTGGTCGAGACTGCAGACCTCGCGTCCAGCTTGTGATCTTGAGCAGGGTGCTCTAAGGTGCTTCATGGACAAGATGGCACTCACATGCGCAGACAGATGGGTTTGTCTGGGCACGCAGGGCCCAGCACCTGGGTTCAGTCTGGCTCTTCCAGTGGGACATGGAAGAACTAGGGCTAGGTGGCCTTCAAGAGTCTCACAGGGTGCCTGAGAGTGTGCGCCTCAGTGGGGTCAGTAATGGGCAGGGTAGGTGTGGATGGAGGAAGGCCACCCAGGAGGGGAAACTGAGCTAGGAAACCTGGTCTGGAACGCCTGACCCCATCTGTCTAGAGGATCTCAGGCTGTGTGGACCACTTGCTGTTTTGCTAAAGCAGTGATGGTGACCAAGCAATGATGTCCCTGAGCTGCGCAGGGACGCACTTTCTGAGAGTGCACAGCGCAAGGGCCTTAGTGGTTCCAGGTTGCGATAGTATGTGGGGAAGCTGGGCACTCTCAGACTCCGCTGCTCTTCCTGCTGTGCGCTGCGAGTCTAGGCCCGAAGCCTGCGAACAGCGCGCCCCGCTGTTCCTACTGCCAGGGACCTAGCCCCTTTCAAGGAACCCAACCTCGTCCTACAAACGGGGAAACCAAGGTCCGGAGCTGGGAGGAGGTTTGCCAGCGCCATCCCGCGAGTTGACTACCTCGAGTCGACTCCTGCCTCAGAGTTGCACCCAGCTGCACCCGTTCGAGCGGTACTCTAAGCCCCGGTGTCTCCCGCAGTTGGGAAACTTTTCCTGTCCCTGGCGGGCGCGGCGCAAACCCGACTCTGGTCCCGCCAGCACCGACGCCCCATTCCCAGCTTCAATTAGGGAAATCTGACTCTCCGCGGGCGGAGGAGGCTGCGCCCGGGGCCCCGGCGCGTGTGGCACCTGTCCCCAGCCGAGCGCCCGCGGTACCCCTGCGTTGACAGCGGCGACGAGAAGGTCCAAGCCCGAGGACCACGACATTCGGGCTCCCCAGCCGGAGGCAGCCCGAGGCGGCAGCTATTTATAGAGGGAGCCACACTCAGTCCCTCTCAGCGGCGGCGGCGACAGCTGAATATTTTGCCCAGATATGGCTGGGGCCCAAGTGCGGGGGCAGGGAGCCCCGCGAGCCCGAGGGGGACCCCAGGACGACGAAGGGCTTACCCGAGCGCAGAGCGGAGGCCGGCGCGGTGGGCGGCGGGCAGAGCGCGGGAGATGGGCGAGGAGCGGAGCGGGGCTGGACTAGCTCGGGGCGGCCCGCGGGCGGGCGCTGTGGGCTGCGCGGTGGGAGCCAGGGGCGGGCAGCTCCGCTGTCACTGCTCCCCGCCCCGCCCCGCCCCGCCCCGCCGCTCCCTCTGCCCTCCCTGTCCACTTGGGGGCGCCACGCGGTCCCCGGTCTAGGGACGACCCCGTTTGGGGCAGCGCGGGCCTGGGGCCGGGCCAGGGCAGTCAGCCTCGCCCCAGGTGCAGGAGCATCGTCTGCTGACTCGCTTTGCTTCTCCGCTAATCCCAGGAAGAGCTTGAGGATTTAGAGCTATCTGGAAAAGGCAGGCAGTGTTTTATTCCTGAGGGGCCTAGAAGTTTTCGGAGGTCCTCAGTAGCGAAGGAGTAAAGCCAGTCAAGGGGTGGCTGCACCTTCGCCTCCTTTGAAGCAGCGCTGTATCTCATCTTCCCAGCAGCCCGGCGGGGTCTGGCAGGAGCCCAAGCTTTAATACTGTAACATCACTTGGTAAACACGTAATTCCAGCAGAGTCAAACGCATACTCTCTGCACCATACTGAGATAATGGAGTGTCCAAGGACTTAAATTAACCACAACAAAAAAGTTTCACTTTCTTAAAAGGCTAATGTTTTCCAGAACAAATCCCTCAAACAGAAATTATAATTGTTTTAATAAATGGCTCATGCAAAGGAAATTTGTAGTCATAGGAAAATGTCTCAATTTGGAGTCTTATAGGAAAGTTTTGGGTCGGGGAGACCCTAATAAGAATCAACTTTTAATTTTGGTACTGTATATAACAGAAACGATTATTTTAAAACCATTTTTCACAAAGATGTCTTTTTATGAGTGCACTTTTCAAGAGGCATTATACCTTTCCCTATTATTTTTTGGGACAGAGTTTTGCTATGAAATTCAGACTGGCCTTGAACTCACTATGTAGCCCAGGCTGACCTCAAACTTGTGGCAATCCTCCTGCCTCAGTCTCCTTAGTGCTGGTATTACAGGTGTGTGTCACCAGGCCCGGCTCTGCCATACATTTTTCAATAAAAGCAGTGATTTAATATTTAAGACTATTTGCAAACACATTCATTATGGTCTCAAATATGTAAATGCAAAAAATGCATCAAGCTTCCTGAATTTTGACAATGTGAACATCTGTGCAAGTCAACCATCGGTCAGGGAACAGTCAGCAGCTCAGAAGCCAACCTGTCTCTCTGGGTCACAGCTCCCTCTCAGATGTTTTCTGGACCCTTTTGGTAATCACATCCTTGCTTTATTGTATGTCTGTGTTTTGTCTTCATTCACTCAACTTGTTATGAGATTATGTGATGTTTCATGCACCTGTAATGTTTTCCATCCTATGACTACAACAGTAAGCAAACACCAAAATGACACCCAGGATCTGGAGGCAGATTCATTTGATGGGCACTGACCAGCATCATTCCCAGAGATCAGGCCCTGATCTCAGTGGCTTGGGGTTTATACAGGATACGTGAGCAAGAAGTGCAGAGGTGGAATGGCTTTGTCAATTGGGGAATGGTTTATACAATGTGCATCATAGTGGCAAGCTATGCATCGCAGTGGCCAGCTGTTTCTAAGAGACAGGAGCACCTGGAACTGGAACAGGAACCTGGGCAACTAACAAGCTGACATACACTGGCTGGGGTGGGTGGGTGGCTATTTTCTGCTACATGACTATGCCACAGATTTTTAAAGTCCATTTTACTATTGGTGGACATTCAGGTTGCTTATTATATTTCTTTCTTATGTTTTTGGTATAGGGTCTCACTATGTAGCTTGGACTCACAGTGATCCTTCTGCTTTCAGCCTTCCCAGCACTGGCATTCCAGGGGTGGGGTGGCATGGCATGAGGACTGAATCCTGGTCCCTGAGCTTGCCTAAGCAGGCACTTAGACTGCTGAGCCATCTCTCCAGCCCAGGTTGCTTATTACAAACAATGCTGCTGTGAACATTCTCTCCGAGTCCGCCATGGGCACACACTTGTGGCGAATGCCTGCCTCCGAAAGTTTTGTTTTGTGTGTGTGTGGGGGGGGAGGAGTACTGGGAATTGAACTCAAAACCTTGTACTTGCCAGGTAGGCACTGTACTGCTGAGCCATATTCTTGGCCCCATCTTCTCCACAGGCTTTGCACACTACTATTTTACACAGCAATTATACACCTTTAACACCAATAGCCATTTGGCACATGAGCATGGTAACACACTGGAGTGCCACATAGTGGTCCCCACAGACTGCTGGTATAGTTATGTTTATTTGGCTGGTTAGATTTCTTTTATGAAGAGGCTGTTCAAATGCCTGCTTTCCTTCTGGATAGTCTTTTATTTATACTCAGTGTAGGGGGTGCTTAGTTCATGAACGTCTTGCCATGATTCTGGTCACAAACTGAACTGGATGAGAACCAAGTCAGCTTTTCCCTAACGTCAACACTGAACCTAACCACTGAATTTGATTCTGTTCTTGCCGTACTCTGCATGTAACCAGAATCTTGCAGAGTTAAGTTCATAAAACGGAGGCACCACAGTATATGGCAACTCTACCCTTCCATTTTGTGCTTTGTTCTTCTTAATGTCTTTCGTTGACCTGATGTTTTAGTTTTAACAAGTCTACCATCGTTTTATCAGCAGTACTCTGTGTCCTGTTTCCTAGCCTTGGGTCATCAAGGTATCTTCCTGTGTCTTCTGACCTTACCTTTCACACTGAGGTTTCCGGTCAACCTAGGACTGACTTGGGAATGTGGGACGAAGTAGGGGCTAAGCTCATTTGTTTGCCAAACTGTCCCCGCATCAGATTAATTTTACAGTTACAGCAACAAATATAATTTTAAAAAGTAACAGAAGCATTTCTAGTCAATGAAATAGAACCACTTCGTCTTTACTTGTATATAACTTGACGATTTTTGCTTTTGTTGCTGTATGCTTTTTTGATTAAAGCATGTCCTACTTTTTACTTGGTATTTACATGACTGAAACATTTACAGTATCCTTTTTATCATGATCATTTTCATCCCTGTTGCAGGTATACTTTTTGGTTAAAATATATTCAATGTAAAAATTTAAAAGCTAGTGATAATTTCTATGTGCTTAAAATGAAAACCTTAGAACATATAGTCTTTTACTATTTCTGTTTTTTCTCAAATAAAAACAAGTAACTTCAAGCTCATCTTCAGCCTGGCTTTCTCAAGTGTACTCTGTATTTCTAACAGCTTGCATCTATTAGAAAGTCTACTAGCTCAAGTTAATGTGCTCAAAATTAGATTTTTAATCTTCTCAAACTGTAAGAATAATCTGCTTGAACCTTCAGGCTTGACTTGACCCCCACCTCTATGTATCGGTATCTATCTCCATATCTACCTTGTTAGCTAGAAAACAATGGTGGGAGTGTGAACAGCATGCAAACTGTCAAGCAGTACAAATCAAGGCTCACCTCCCTGCTCCTACTGGAATTGGTTTGTAAGCATTTACCAATTTAGCATAGACAAGGAGGCGACTGAGACTTGTCACTCCTCAAGGGCTCATAATCTAGTTAGTGTGGTTGGTACACAGACTGCTAGTTGTGTACTACAAAGTTCACCGAGGCATCCAGAGGGAGGGGCACAAAGTGAAACAGAGTAGAAAGGGGCGCCAGAGAAANCTTTGTGGTCAGCCCAGGTGAGACAGGGCACTGATGAAAGATGGTGGGAAGAACGAGCTGCAGGCTGGCCGAGGGACTGGAGTATGCACAGTTAAAGGGCAGCAGGCACTGTTTTAGGGTGTCAGCAGTCCTGGATGAGCATGGGTGGGGGGAAGGGTAAGCCAAAGGTCAGGGGTGGCTACATCAGGATGCAGTGGACAAGGCTGGGTAGGAGGATTATGGACAGCTTGGCTCTAGGGTCTGGACATTCTGGGCCATGAGATGGCCCCCAGACTTGGAGTGAGGGGCATGGTAATTTTCCTGGCCCACTCTTGTGGGAATGCTGAGGTGCTAAAGACTCCAGGTAAGTAAGTCATCACATGCTTTGGGGATCACTTGCCTGGGGATATAACCACCATACAAGGGTGGACTTAAGTCATAAAATTCTCAATTTAACTGGAAAACAATGCAGCACTGCAAGGAAGACAACATCAATAGAGAAGGCAACTTTCATCTTAAGATTATAATGCTTTCATTATACAAAGTAGCCAGTTTTTATATCGATAAACTTTTTTTATTCTAATAGTATAGTAATAATTCAAGTACAATTTTCTTTGA
>NDGN011350481.1:0-10326 GCA_002564285.1 Tympanoctomys barrerae | reverse complement strand
TCTCTTTGTCATTTTGTATACCACTGTCTTCTGACCTTTGGTGTAGAGCTAAGATAGAGTTATCATTTTAGCAACAGGTCCAGATCTGTTGCTAAGTTCAGATTCCTCCAGGTGGGTGTTGCTTGGATCTGGCTGGAGTCTGGCTACTATGCTCCACTTCTTTCTGCTGCAGTGGTTGAAGTTGAACCCTTTGTGTCACTCTGACAAGATGTAATGCTCCTGAATCAGCTGGGTGGGTCTTGCCTCTAGCCTCTTTGCAGGGAGTTCTACTGAAGGGTTCCAGGTTGGGCCTGCACTCTGGGTTGAATGAGGATCCATTGGGCACCCAGGCAGTCTCATTCACATGCCCGGCTTGCATCCTGACTAGATTCAGGATCTGACAGCCCGGGTCCTCTCATTCACACACTGGGCCTGGGCTCTCGGTCTATTCAGGGCCTGGTGGCCCCAGACAGTCTTATTCACATGCAGGGCCTGGGCTCTGGGTCTATTCTCACTTTTTTAAAGAATTTGAAAGCAATTATTAGTGATTTTGCTAGCAATGCTTCCTTCTTTAAACATGACTGTTATAGCTGAAGACAATTGTAGTTTCTGCTTTTAGAAACACTGGCTAGAATTAGAAATGTGAGTTCAAACTTCTTCATTTGGCAGGTGTTTTTAAGCATCAAAAAAGTTTTGATCCTCATATTGAGAAAGAGGGGTTTAATCTTTTTCTGCATGGCCTGCCTGCTCTCAACACAAAATATAATTCAGAGAGAAGTATTGACTATGATGTTATTTCACAACTAATCGTACTATACAAAAAAGATAAAGTGGTCAGAATTACCTAATGTTCAGACTTTTTTTCACATCAAGAAATAAATCTTTTTTTTTTCAAAATGTAGTCTAAGCCTTAGGAAAACCAGATACCTCTGACCCATAAGTCATAATTAGAAATATTACTATCACTAAGCCTAGGCTTCCCTTCTTTGCCAGTTGGAACCTAAAGATGTAACCTCCAATCCAACTCTAATCAAAACTTTATCCAGTATTACTGAGTTTGAGGTTCCCCTGATATTTCCTTAGATTCCAAGGGTAAGGCTTTTAATCCAGCCATAATTGAAGCCTCTATCCATTCTTAGCTAATTTTATTTAAGGCCCTCAATGACAATATCCTTTATGGGAAATAAAGAAGGAGTTTGGAACTACCTGCATTCATGTGTCCTTTTCCTTTCAGCCACTTAAAATAGATTAAGCAAGATCCAGGAAAATGTTCAGATGACTTTGAAAACTATGTTAAAGTCTTTGGAGGACTTAACTATACTGGGGAGATGCAAAGTTACTTGTAAATCAAATATTGACTTCTAATAATAGAAGTACCTATCCAAGAGCCTTACCGGCCAGATGGGAGATCGGAATAGAAAGCATTTCCCGACATATATTATTGAAGATCTGAGAGAGGTAAGAACTAAACTCTAATTTTTTTAAATTATTACCTATATTGCAGGAGAAAAATGAGAGCCCTTCTACCTTCTTAGACTATGAAACGCACATCCTTAGCTCCTGGTTTGATAAAAGGATAATCAACCTCAGATATTAGGGGGAAAAAAACTACAGTGGATAACTTTTGTTCCGGATAACTCACTTGATACTTCAGTGAAAAACACCTCCTCGGTAGTTTGTAATTGAGATGAAGAAGAAGCCAAGGGAGGGGACAAAGAGTAAGTGGCTTCCTTGGTTGAAGTGTTAAAAGTATACCCTAGGTCTGAACCTTGGAGCTCCAAAAGTATAAACACATACCCCTATTGTTGTTCTGGGGGTCTAGTTAGGCAGGTCAGCCCCCACCTGAATCAGTCTAATATTAACCTCAGATATTAGAGAATCTATGATAACAGGCTTTCTGAGAATTCCCTGATTCCAGAACTGATCACTGAGTGAGACTATCCCCTGAGGAAAAAATATCAGGGCTCAACCCTATCTGATCACCTGGACCACCAAGACTGAAGGGCTCCAAGGCTTTCTCTACTTTTTCCTTCTTAGCAGACTGTCATCTCTGTTGGGAGTGGCTGAAGCTAGGAATTGGTCACATGTGTGAAGGTAGAAAAAAATCCACAGTGCCTAAAACAGTCAAAATATCTCAGCCTTGAAAAAAGCATATTGTCTGGTGAATGTCAGCTATTAGTTACTATGCAATCTATGTCACATGATGCTAACTTTGCAAAAGTATAAACACATGCCCCTATTGTTTTCTCGCGGTCTAGTCAGGCAGGTCAGCCACCACCTGAATCAGCCTAATATGAGCCTCAGATATTAGGGGGAAACTACAAAGGATGACTTTTGCTCCAGATAACTCACTTGATTCTTTAGTGAAAACCACCTTCTCAGTATTTTGTAACTGAGACGAGGAAGAAGCTATGGGAAGGAAACAAAGAGACCAAGAGAAAGTGGCTTCCTTGGTTGCAGCCTTAAAAGGAGTAGTAGACCTTAGGTCTGAATCATTTATTGTCTTCTTGCCTATCTTTCCCTTATTGCTGCTACATTTTTCTCCCCAAGGTAGCCAAAACACTAATGAGTCACAATGATCTACACCACTAAGCCCCAGGCAATCATAACTACAAACAGAAAAAGTTGGCCTATTTCTGGACATTGGCAAGTGTCTCTTTGTCCTTCTTTTCAAACTTGGTCTTCCTTCCAATTCTCATATCTCAGTGAAAGGAGACATGTGGGAGGAGGCCACCCAATACTTCTCATTACACTTGGACTGCAACTGGGATGACTTTCTTTTTATCCATATCTTTTCAATTATTCCTGAAAGTCTGTCTCCCTGCTTGTGAAGAGATATTTTAGCTTGTTTGAATACTATAATATACATGCCCTGTGGACTGATATGCTGCCTCCCACTCATGGAAACAGAAATAAACCCTGAAGTCTTGGCAACTAAATGTAACATAGAAAGTAATAAGAGTTGCTTCAGTGAAGATCCATCTCAAAAAATCCTACTAGTTTTCCTCATCAAAGACAGTGATATCTGAGGTCTAAAGTTAAGAGAGGATTATTGTCTGTAATTGATAATTTAGGGCCACAAGATTCTCTTCAAGCTTGTAACAACACGTGAAACAGTCCAATACTGGAGGTGCAGATACTCAGTGGGGAGTGGTAGTTGGAACAGGACCTTAGATTGACAGATAAAATAATAGTGTCAATCCACCCACTGGTGCCTAACCAGTACACTCTTCTTTCTCTGATTCTGGGAGAGGAAAGTTGGTTTCCAGTATGAGGTTTAAAATATGCCTTTTTTTCTTTCCTTTATATATACCTTGCCAGTTTCTTTTTGCGTTTAAAAAATCTTTATGGCCAGTCCTTTCAAATGATGTAGACTGTGCTTCTTCAAGAACTCATAGTTCTCTTCTTTCCTGGGGCTTAGTATGTTTTGAAGTCACAATCCTCTAGTATGCAGATGATATACTGTTAAGTGCCCTATCATAACAGCTTTCCAGCAAAGGCATGCATGCTCTGCTGAATTTTCCAGGAGACAGGGGTTACAAGTCTTCTAGATCTAAGGCACAACTTGGCAGACTTGAGGTAATATATCTAAGGATTAGCATACCCAAGGAAACCTGAGGATAGGGGAAGAGAATTAAGCCTAAGACTCTAAAATGGTTAGGGATTTCCTAGGAATCATAGGGTTTCTCTACATTTGGGTAGCAGGATGTGATGAAGATACACAACCCCTCTGTCAGGTTTTAAAAGAAGCCCAAAAAGTATATTTCCATATATTAAGCTGGACACTTGGTTCTAAACCTACATTTTTTTGTTTTCATTTTTGAAATACTTTATTAGTTGTTTTTCAGAGGTACTTAATTCCAAAATCCAAAAAAATTGTAAGCAAACCTTTTCTTAGTGTCATAAAACTTCCAACTGGAGTTGACGACTGTTTCTGCAGATTAACACAGGTATGACCTATGCTCTTAGCATCTGCCCAGCACCAGACAGACAGGAGACATCATCTGCCAGTTAAAACCTGCAGTAATGGGCAATAGGCCTTGGTGATTGTGGTCAGAGCCCGCAGACGACACAGCGGGAGCAGCATGGTTACTATCCAGGCTTCGTAGGACCGCAACGGTCAGGGAAGGGGCAAAGCCCAAACCTTAGGTTTTCGGCCATCAGCTTAGGGGCTCTCCTCCTGGTTGGGGCTGCAGAGCTCTCATGCTGGAAAGATGGAAGCAAGAGAAACCCTAAGAGCCAGCGCTGTGAAGACCTCCCAGAGAACCAAGCCATCCATCACCTAAACCAAAACTACATCTAGAAGCTTAAACAAGCACTTCTAAATGCCTCAGCACTGTGCTTACTGACAGGACACAGATCCATGCTGCATGGTGATGAAAGGGAGGCCTGGCTTTGGAAGTGCTTACACAAGATTTCAGACCTGCTCGACAAAGTATAGGGTACTGAGTTATGAATTAGACATTGCAAAGGCCTAGCCTGTGTGCCTTAGACTGTGGTTGTAGTAGCTCTCAGTGTTGGAGGCATCCGAATTGACCTTCAGCAAAAACCTCTTGTATATACACTTTCCTATATAGCAGGACTTCTTTCTTCCAAAGGGAGCCTATAGCTATCAGACAGCTGACTTCTCAAATGCCAAACTGTACTGCTAGAACAGCCAGCCATTCAAATAAAGACAAGTTTCTCCTTAAACCCTGTCCCCTTGCTACCATTAAAGGAGGAAAATGAGGCTGAAAGACCTGATTATAAGCAGGCAATTCTCCATATATACACAGTCAGAGAAAAAATTGTTAGACACACCCCTATGGACCCTGATTTGACTGTCCTCTGTGATGCTAATCCCTTTATGGAAGATAGAATGAAAAGGCAGTAGTGACTCTACATAGGACTCTTGAAATTTCCTCAATTGTGTCTGGGAGTAGTGCTCAGGTAGCAAAACTCATAGTCTTGATCAGGGCTTTACAGTCAGTGAAGAATTGATTCAAGGTAGGCTTTCCTGGCATTTCATGCTCATGTTGCCATATGGAAAGAAAGAAATTATCTGACAACCAATGTAGCTCCCATTAAGTATCAAGGAGATAGATGAAATGGTCTTTTATTATCCATCTCTATGCACTCCAAAGTACAGTATTTCACTACAGAGAATATCAAAAAGGAATTGATAAGTATCTTAAGGTAATCAACTGGCTGGGACGACAGCAAAATACATTACTTGAGGGGCCCTTTCCAGACCTCTCTTGATCACACCAACACAAATATTCTCAGTCAGAAATAAAATGGGCTGTCTCCCATGGGTATCAGTTTCTTCCATCAGAATGGTTACAATCAAAAGACGGTAAATTGTTCCTTTTTGGTGCTAGTTAATGGAAAATAAGTCTTTACAACAAATCTTTCACCCGGAGAGATGTAAATACCAGCAGATGGCCTCAATGTTGTTTGTAGGAAAGAAACTTTCTCAGCCGATACAACAGAAAGTTTACACATGTGAGCTCTGCCAAAAAGACAACCGTCTCAACCAGACAATAGCCCCTCTAGGTATACAGATGGACACATGGAACTAGTTTGTAGAAGATTGGAAGCTTGATTTTATTCACGTGACAAAAAGTAAGGGACTCCAGTACTTAATGGTCTGAGTAGATACTTTCATTTCATAAACTGAATGAAATTTTTCAGTTTATGAGGCCTTTTCTTGTAGAACTGAAAAGCCATAAACGATGTTGAAGGTTTTGGTTTCAAAAATCATCCTCAGATTTGTACTTCCTAGGAGACTGCATAATGATAATGGGCCTTTTTTAAAGGTCAGTCTTAAGGTATTTGGCATTGTCTATCCCATTACTCTGCCTGGAGCCCAAAATCATTGGGAAAAGCAGACAAAATGAATGAGATACTAAAGAGTCATCTTTGAAAAATGACTCAGGAAATCCAGGTACAGTACCTAACTTAGCACTTTCAGCTCTTATCAAAGTAAGGAATACATCTCAACTATTAGGCCTCAGTCCCCTGAAGATGGGATGTCCTAGTTGCTTCTTGTGCTGTGGATGACTGCTGAGAAGATAACAATGTGGAATGTATTAATTATTGAATATGTCCTATTAATCAGCTTGAAAAGTGTTTCATTGATATTTGTTTCTCAATAAAATATAAAGAAAATAAAAAATAAAAATAAAACAAATGAAGGACCATTCTGTATCTGTATATACAAAATAGTTAGGATAGATCTACAGTTACTTTCTCTTAATTTAATGAATAGAAGGATTTGTACTAATAGTGTTTAGACAGGATATCATGTCTGCATCTTGTACTATGAATAATGATTATGAAGACAGAAAATAAATTGATTTTTATTATTGAAACTGTCCTACTATTCAGTTTTGAAACTGTCTAATTGCTATTTGTTTCTCAACAACATTAATGAAAAAAATAAATTGAAAAAAATTGAAACAGAAAGGAGTTCCTTGGTATCCCCACTACAAGGTGACCATTGGAATCGTCAAAACAACCTGATGAGAGTCAAAAAAGTTCAAGGATTCTTAGTTGAACAAGGTCATTGAGTAACCTATAAACTATGCTTTTAATGATCCTGGAGACAATTGAATTTTTCTAACAATGCCACTGAAGCCACTCTACAGGCACTGGTAAAACCCCTATTAATGAGAATAAGGGCCAGCAGCCATAGGTGCCAAGATGGCTATTTTCAGATATGGGATGATTGTGTATCGTTAACCCCCACTAAAGGAGCCTCAGTAGCAAGTCTCCCTTATGTTGGGACAGAAAGATCACGCTTATTGTCATTGCCTTAACACTCCTAAATACTTGGGATGGCCACTCCCAGAACAGTGTTTGCACACCATAACTTTACACATTGAAGAGTGGATTGTAACAGACTGGAGTTATATGGGAAATCCCTAATAAAATGCATTGGTCCTGTGAAACCAATTTGTGGCCTTAGCTATTTCCTCAATGGATAGGGAGATGCACTCTGGAATTTGTATGGTTACAAGGCAAAAGTCAAAAGTGTCAACAGATCTGGAGTCTTACCCTATCTGTGATATACACTGTCTAGAAGTGTCTCACTTGTATGATCATTTGGCTGTTGTCTTTATCCCTTCCCTAAGATTAAAAGATGCTATGTAACAGATCAAAGCCTTAACTAACTGTACCCAATGGACCTTAAATGACATCTCTATTGGTTTAGCTATTGAATGAAGAAGTAAAATTAATGAGCCAAGTTGTCCTCCATAATTGAATGTCACTAAACATTCTTACAGCAGCACCAGGGAGTAATTGTACAATACTAAAAGCTGGATATTGTGTGCATATACACTCCTAACTCTGATAATATCTCAGTGACTGTCCAAGACATGAGATAACAGGTGAATACCATGGCAGATTCTGAAACACCCCAAAGTCTTCCCCTTTCTTCTTTGTGGAAGGCTACAATGGCCTCTTTCTGGTGGAACCTTTTATTGGGTGTATCCACAATAGTTTTGTTGATCCCATGATTTAGTCCATGCTTACTTGGCTGTTTCTTTGGCCTTGTTGCCTCAAGATTCACAGCCACACATTTAGTAAGAATGCCTGGTGTATATCCAGGGCCTTTAGCTAGTCTTGTTATGGGACCTTGGCTGCCAATCACAGCTACCACCTTCTTCAACCCCGAGTATCCAGAGTGATCTTCACACACTGTCTACTCATGGCTATTAGGGATACTTCTACAGAGGGAGGGATATTATAGGCAGCTCAGTTAGGTGGAGACACTGTAGGCAGTCAGAGAGCACTAGGCACTCTAGAGAGTACAGAATGTGAGAAGGAATCAAAGCTGTGGCTGGAGTGCATCTGAAGAAGATTAAAGATACAGTGGCCAGATTTACATACTCTTTGGAAGGATACATGAGAGTCTGAGCTTAACTGTACCACCATTTTGAGATTGCCTAAATCTATATTGTCTATATCTTATGTATGGATGGACAATCCTTTCTCACCTCTTAAAAGTAAAACCAAGGCAAAGAAGTCTAAAAATAATGAGATTATAGATTATAGACCAAGGTTAATGAGATCATCCATATGCCCTTGCTACTATTGAATTGACATTATCTGTCTTTATTTGTAGTCCTTTAGATTGATCTTAATTTGGTACTGGCCTCTTAATTTTGCTCAATAAAGTCTCCTCTGCAAATGGAGTCCATAGTAACTCACTTTCGTGGTCCCCTTTTGTCTCTCTCAATCTTGTTCATTCTTCAGAAATCATTCCTCAGTTTTGGGGAAGATGAAATCAGCCCATCAGACATCTAGTAATATGTGAATTATAATATCTCCCTTATATCATTTGGAGGTCCTAACACAATTTATCAACATAAAATGCTTTTTGAAATCAATTAGGTCAAGGAAGGAGTTTAAATAAAAAACCGTGTGAGGTATTTTATGGTAAAAGAATTATTATATGCATTGAATCTCAAAATAAATGGTGTTGAGTAAATTAATTGAAATGAGACATACACACTATTATTGTTACCTCTGCATTACTGGAATAGATATGATCATAATATGATTTTTAAGATAAGTATATTATTTCTTTGCTAATTAAATTTTAAAGATAGCAGGACTAGGGATATAACTCAGAGGCACAGTCCCTGCCTGGCAAGCATGAGGTTGTAAGTTCAAAGTTCAGTTACTAGTAAGAAAGAAAGAAAGAAAGAAAGAAAGAAAGAAAGAAAGAGAAGTTATTATACACTATATGCAGAACAACCAAGACAATGTCATCTTTTTTCAATAATTAAAAGCATTTTAATATTGTCTATATTTTAAGTGCTTTTAAAACTTTATGTGGATTTACTAAGTTCATCCAGTTTCACCTTTGTTCTCCCAGGAAAGTCACTTCACTTTTGAATGTTGGCTTTATCAAGATGAGAGAGAGAGAGAGAGAGAGAGAGAGAGAGAGAGGGACTAGTGTATATTAAGGTGCTAAAAGCATTACCAGAAGTGTAAAGTGAGGCCCCCACTCTTCAAGTCATAACATATATGTAACTCAAAACAAACAGGGAACTGCTGAGTGAGCAAAGCCAATGATTGAGAATGTTTATCGTTAGAAAGCAAATTACCTTGTGCTTGTATCTCTTTGTAACTTGTTTGTGTTTTATGTTGGTCTACTTCATGTAATTAAGATTTTAAGGATTTTTACAGTTAGTTCATGATAGAAACTGTATTATAAATGCTTCTAGAAGTTTGTAGTACAGTATAAGCAATCAAAAATGATTATTATAATGTCCTGGCTCATTTTATCAGTGTACATGTTGTTAACAACCCAACCCAATATGTTTCTCAGCTGTTCTACATCAGCTACTGGACTTGGGAAGCTGTGGGCCTCCCCTCTTCTTTGCCACTCACAGTTCAATATAAAGCTCAAGAATAGCCAGAGCTAAACTATTATTTTCTGTAGCCATAGTATCAGAGATAAAGCCAGTACCCTGCGTTTGTAGAGGCCTCATTGAAGTGTACTTCATTCTGAGTTCTGTGTTCCTTCATGCAGGTATTTGATGTTCTACACCATTTTATTGTGAGCTGTTAAATTAACCTTTAGCTTAAAAGGTCTCGCTTCAAAGTGATAGTCAGATTTTCACACTTGAGCTCATTCACCAAAATGACCATTATTCCAGATCTAGCTTCAATCAAGAAAGATGTCACAAGTTTGCCAGTGAATGGTGCAGGTCCATAGTCCAAGAAGGAGGAATATGAGGACAAATATATATATATATATATATATATATATATATATATATATATAATTAGTTGCTTAACTGGAACACTTTATCTACCCTTGCTGACATCTGGCGTAGGCTATCTAACAGACATACCTGTGGCTTTGACTCTTCAGTATTGCTGGACATTAACGAAAATGACAATACAGTTAGTCCTTGTGAATGACACCAGAATAAGCAATACAAATACTACCAACTCATGAAAAATGTGCAACTAATTTATTGGCAACTTATGCTAGCAAGAAAATAGTATTTTTCACTTTGCATTTTCATTTTGCAAGTGTGGTCAGTAACAATTTCCTGACCAAAATTTGGTCTTATAATTGATGCCTTTCAAAAATTACTGATTAAAATTTATATAAAATAGATTTTTTAAAAAGATGCTTTCTCCTTAATAAATTATCATGTGTTATAACATGTCATGGAGATATGTATATGTATGAGGTAGTCCACTTTATAAATGCTTGGAATTATTATATCCATCATCTCAGCAATCTGCTACTACATAGAGTACCTTAAGATTATTTTGAATCATCCATTTTTAATAGCAATAAAGAATTTATAAATTATAAATCTGAATTGTAGAACACTG
>NDGN011350469.1:0-19846 GCA_002564285.1 Tympanoctomys barrerae | reverse complement strand
TTCTCTTCTGGAGGGTTAACAACCTAAGTTTGCAGATCAAAAATTGGAGAAAAGGAAGGGCTGGAAGGTCTGCGAACATTTTGGCCCTACCTTTTAATACTATTTTGTACTTTCTTTAAAAACTGAAAAAAATTTTTTAAAAGAGTTACGATTAAATTCTTTGGCTTATTATGCAATATTCTTACCAAATTTAATTTAATATTTCTCTTCCATGGCATTGACCACACCTTGAATTCCTTACCCATAATATTTATAATATTTTGCCCAAACCATTTAGTATGTTAAGATATTTTGGTTCAAGCACTCTAGGATACTCTTTTTCTTCTCTGAGTTGGGAAAGAATCTTTTCTCAGCCCAAATGAGAGACTGATTTCTCCATATTTTGTTGCTGTTGTTACTGTACCTTTTAAGCTTATTCCTGGGCTTCCACAAGTACTTCCACTAAATGCTCACATCATCAAGCAAGATATGATCTTTGCCCCAAAAGGCAGAACTTGCGTGTGGCACCTCTATGCTCTGAGAATCTTTATTATACCTGATTGAGTCATAACAAGACTTCATGAATTCCCAACAACTGTCTGAGAAACTCTTGTGATAGTTATTTATTTTGACATTTAAGTTGAATTAAGGTAAATTTAATTTTGGAAACATCAGAATTGTCCTAAGATTGATGTTATTCTAGTATATTATAAGATTTGGAATAATATTTAGAGGTTAAAATAGGAAATGGGAAAGACAGTCCTTTTCAATTTTAACCATTAATAGGGTAATGTTAGTTTTTGCTTTAACATCTAGTACAAAGTTCAAAGAGTCATCCATAGGCAGTATTTCTTAGGCAACTTTTAGTAAGAAAAACTGTCATTATGTCATAATTTGCTCAGTTGTGGCAAAAAGCTCCTGCAGGCAAAGCATAATTATGTATTGTGATGATCTGAAATTCCCTCAAATGTTTTTTCTGTTCTGTTTTATAATACCACATTCTCTATAGAAGAGGAAAAGTTCAAAGTGGCCGTACACGTGACCCTCCCAGAAAGAACAGAAATCTCCAACTGCTGATGCCAAGCAATAATCAATTCATTGAATGTAGCTTATTTTTTACAATATGGTATAACACTTTTTTTGAAAAAATCAAAATTAAGACTTGTGCTTGTTTTTTAGTATTGTAGGGAATTTTGTTAGTTTTCTCATAGTTCAAGTTTCTGGTTATTTGATATTGGTTGTTACAGTTTACATATAGGTGTCCCCCCAAAGCTTCATGCAGTCATAGGGTGGCTTCTGGAGCCACGCTTGTGATTGATTATTGAAGGTGTGGGAGCTGCACACACCCTGGAGCAAGTCACCTGCATTACAGTGTGAGGAGGGGAGTGAGGCTTGCTAGCTGCCAGAGCTGCCCCTCCCTTCGCTCTTCTCAGCTGCCATGCACAGCTGCCTTCTGCCATGTGCCGCTCTGCCTTGGAGCCAGCTAAGTATGGACTGCAACCTCCACTAACTGTGAGCTAAATAAGCCTTACCTTCTTTAATTTTGGGTGTTGGGGATTTTGTCCCAGCAATGAGAGAAAAGTAGCTGAGACATTGGTAAATGTAATAGCTACACGTTGAGTTTTAGAAGAGTGTAGACTGTGAGATGGGTCTTTTATTGCAAAACCGAGTCTGATTTGAATATGATTAAATGCTCGGGCTTAGAAATGTTATACTTGTAAAAGTTCATTTTCATAACTTCCATATCAGACTATTTAGTGAGGAAGAATTTGTATTTAGTTATTAGTACTTATGCTATCCATTTTGTAACTATATTCGATTTTTTAAACCTGTAATCCACCTATGTAAACTAAATTTCTAACAAAAGTCTTCAGATCTGCTTCCTCTTTCCAGATATTCCTACACAACAATGTACACTGAATCTTCCCTAAAATTTAGATTTAATTTAACTACCTATATACTGAAGCCTATGCTGAAGATCCGTTGAAAATACACTGAGTGTCCATAGACAAAAAAATCATCATAAAATATTAATAGGTCTAGAGTTTTAATTATCTGTCTAATGGAAGTCCATCGTCCTCGAGTTACCTCTGAGGTTGCAAGGATTTTTGGCTCTAGAAAACTGAACCTCAGATCTTGGAGAGGTGTCACTGGCTCCAGCCATCATGCAAAAGTCTATTACTGTAACGAGGATCATGATGTTGAGTGTGTGGATTCTAGATATAGAATCTCATTTTATCAAGTGATTTTTACATGATGGTAACACTCAACTGATGAACTGAGAAAAGTGGAATGAATAGTGGAAATGTACAGTCCTAAGGCAAAATGGTGTAGTTTGTTTCTTCTTGGGTTGTTATTATGACAGCTCTTGGATTTTATCAATTGCTTATTTGTTTGAAGGCATGCCGCAACTCTCATTATATTATTGGCGATCATTAAAAGAAAATGATAGAGACTGGGTGTGGTGGTGCACATCTGTAATCCCAGCTCATGGGAGGCTGTAATCAGCAGATAGATCTCTACAAGTGCAATCTAGTAGTGAGACCCTGAACACCCTGTAAACCCTTCCCTAAAATACACACAAAAAATGAATAAATAAATGAAAAAAATTATCATGACTTTGGGATAGTTATAGTATTTCTTCCTATGAGAGACACATAAATTCAAGAAATTCAGAGTATCACTCATCAAAATATCATTTCTATAATGTCTTGACTGTTTTCTGCCAGTATTCCTAAAAAGCACCAATTATATAAAAAATGAAATATCTAAGTATACCACTGGTTTTTTTCTCTTGTTAACTGTTTGGTGTTTTTCTCTGATTGTAAAATTTATACAATTTAACTGTCACTATAGGAAGAAAACATTTTTAAAAATCCAAAATGACTGATGATTAGACCTAGACTGACTTGCAACCATAAACTTGGATGTCTTTTAGTATGTTTTAAAATTTTTTCAAATAAAACAAAAAATAGAGAAGTTAAGATGGTATCATTGCATCTGTTCCGTATCTGTAACAATTAATATTTAAAATGAGTAAATACAAATTTATTAAATACAGAAGTAAATAATTCCTTTTTCTTTTTTTCTGGCACTGGGGATCAAACTCAGAACCTTGTGCTTGCCAGACAACCACTTGTACCACTGTACTGTATCCCTGACCCAATAATTCTTAAGAGTTGTTTTAATTACATATATTGTTAAGTTATGCCAAGATATTTTATTGCTTTGAATGTCTGTCTAAAAAAGCTTGATCTTCATACTCAGAATCTATTCCTATATGAAATATGTTGTAACTATTAATCCTTTAAAATTTTGAAAACTTCATATTAGTTTATCTTGGTCTTTTTCTTATTTCCTGATGCCTTCAGCATGGATCACTGACTTTTTAAAATTGTAGACATTTCTGCTTCTTGGTTTCAAAGGAGAAAGACCAGCTCTAGTTTTTTTTTTTTTTTTTTTTTTTTTGGCAGAACCGGGGATTGAACTCAGGCCCTTGCGCTTGCCAGGGAAGCGCTTATTACACTGAGCCATATCCCTGCCCCCCCAGCTCTAGTATTGTACCTGGCAGGGGTTTTTTTAAATTTCTAATTCCTTCTAAGTCAATAAGGGGTCTTTTATTCAAAAGAAAGCACATGGATGTCTCTCCCCACCAACCCCCCATTTAATTCTAAAGCAATTCTTCTTTTCTTTTTTCTATACAAATCTGGCATAAAGACTCCTTCCAAACTTCCTCTCACCATCAGTTTGTATAAATTCTTCTTATGGGACAATTAATGTTAATAAAATGATTACATAGATAAAAATATGACTAGAGTACTGTAGCATCAGGTAGTAACTCACTTTTTTATAGCTCTGTGCCCAGTTGTCAGTAGCAACATTTTTAAACACTGTCATTGGCTACCATTCTCAGCAGAGTTTCAGTGAAGCTAAAATACCCACTGCAACATCCAAACCACTTCTCTAACAAGTGCATGTTGTTGAGCTTGGCACAGAACTAGTGTTACTCTTTTGAGTAGTGTTATCATTTACCTATTTGGTAATTTCTAATTTTTTTATCAGGACAGAAGTCTTTAGTTGAATAAAACAATTCAGAAATCCATTTTGTAAAACAGATACAAGATGGCATTGCCCTTGACCTTTGGTTACTGACCTAGAAAATATCACTAGTGGCTTTTTGTCCTAGTAATCCAGACAGCCAATGCCCAATGCCATACAAAGCATGTAATGGAGAATTTTTTTTAATTTAAAAAAGTAAAATACCCATTATTTTCTAATCTTTTATTTTTTATTTGCTTATTTATTTATTTGCTTATTTACTTATTTATTCGATACAGGGTCTTACTACACAGCTTGGACTTGTGATCTTCCTATCTCAGCCTCCCCAACCTGTACTACCATGGCTGATTTTGGTGGCTGACACGGCGTGCCCGGGGTTCTATAGCCTGCACGACATATAGTACTGGGAGTGGAACCCAGGTCCTTGCGCTTGCCAAGCAGGTGCTTAGGCCACCAAGCTATCTCCCTTGCCCCAAAATGCCCACTATAGACCAGGATCCATTTTAAATATTAATAACACAGTAATGATCCATATGTTTCTCATAAAATGTACAAGAAATTTTAAAAATACACATTCACTTTATACACATCTAAATGAATATCTTTTGTGATATATTTCATGACACATAAGAGTAAAGCATTTTTAACTAGTTCATTTCATTATAATCATTTTACGATAAGTGAAATGACATACTTTGAAGAAGAACCTTTTTCAAATTCATTGGATGGGCTAGCACCAGTGAACATACAAAATCAGCCCTGGGCTCTTATGACACTTAAAATTTTCAAGTGCTGATTGCAATTAAAAAGACCATAGTGCACTTACCTCCAAACCAGTAAAACAAACTAACACCTGGACACAATCTGAAAATAATTCACAACTCTTCATTGTAAAAACACTACAGATTCTCAGGAAGCTACAAGGACAACACAGAGAAGCCCAGGGCCTGTCACTCAGTTTTTTTTCAGCATTTACACTTGATTATGGTGCAATGTGAAAACTAAGAAACCCACATGGAAAATACGTGTGCGAAGATTTTTCCAATTTTATGTGTCCATTTGTGCAACTGACAACGTAATGAAGATACACGGCTGTCCCTTCTCCACAGAGCTCTTCGGCTCACCCTTCTATAGTCACATTCTCATTTCTTCTTAACACCAACTACCACGAATCTGTTGTACAATATTTAGAAAGTATTAGAGAATGTTACATAAGTGAATAACACAGCACGTAGCCTTTAGCTAGTAGTTCTTGACTGAACATAATACTTGGAGATCCATCCAAGTTCCCGTCTATATAATTTGTACCCCCCCCCCGACACACACACTGTATTTCATGGTGTAGATATACCAGCTTCTTTAATTATTCATTCATTGAAGGACATTTTGATTACGTCCAAATTTTGGAAATCTTCTGTGAACAATTGGACATAGGTTTTGTGAGGTTGTTTTTATTTCTTGGGCTAATTATCCACGATTATAATTGCTGGATTATATGGTACATATATGACTAGGATTTTGTTTTCTTTAAAAAATTGTCAAACTATTTTCTAGAGTAACTATATCACCTTACATTAGAAATGTATGAGAAATTCAGTTTCTTTGTATGCTCATTAATATTTTATATTGTAGCTCCTTTAATCATAGCTATTGTTATAGGTATGTATCAATAGCTCACTGTATTTCTGTTTTAGTGGCCCAAGTGGCTAGTGATTCTTAACCTCTTTTTTTTTTTTTTTAATGGAACTGGGGATTGAACTCAGGCCCTTGCGCTTGCCATTCTTAACATCTTTTCATGTTATTATTTTCCATTCTTTACTATGCTTTAATGATTTGTCTCTTCATATCTTTCATTTATTTTCTGATTGAGTGGTTTACTTTTTTAATGCCGAGTTCTGAGAATTCTTCATATAGCCTAGACATGAATTTTTTGTAGATGAGTGGTTTACTATGTTTGTTTCTCAATTATAATTTTATTACAAATACAATAGTGTCAAGCTTACACATATTATTAAAAATTACTCACTTCAACAATTGTTTTTAACCTAAGCCAACAGAAGGTTTTGTTTACAGTTGCCAACACATGATAGTAAAAAAAGGCTAACCAAATGCAGTTGGATTTATAATTGTTTTTAATTTGTACAAGCAACAATTCCTGATTTCCTATACCCACTTTGTTTCGCACAGTCTGCTTCTGCTCACCCTAAAATCAGAGATTAGAAGGCTTTATGACACTCTAAGAGTAGTAAAATTCTTAACAGATTATTATGCAATTCAGTATATGGAAAATCATGAGATACAATTCACATACCTCTATTAAAGTATTTTTTAATGATCATTTCCAGTTGAGTTATTCAAGATTAGAAGCTTAAGAATGCAGAAGACATAAACTCATGTTTTTTTTCCTTAACTAACTTGAACTAATTATCTATTAATTCCGAAGGACTATTCACTTCAAAATAAATCAGGCCTGTATGCCATTCTCTATAACATTTTTCTTTCAGGTTTTGTCATTTCTATGTGTCACTAACTTCTGTTTTCCCCTGAGGGACACCCACAATTCAGATAGTGGTTATCACTGATCAGACCACGACTTAACACTTGCGGGCCCTGGGAGAGTGGGTGAGCTGCAATAACGGAGGAAGGGAGTGCTCTTGGGCCAAAGCTGGTGCAAAGGATCATGGGATACTGCGCGGAGGACGTGGGTTGAACCGGAAGTACCAGAAGATATGCCAGCTCTGAGTCAAGTTCGCCACAGGTTAAAACTCCGTGGCTCTCGATAGTTATGAATCAAGCAGCAGGTCTAAGTCCCGTAATCTTTGGGAAGCGTATCTGTAGCACTTGCAGTAACTCTGGAAGAATCTCATTCTTCGTTTCCAACCCTAAAAATAGGGCTTGATTACTGAAAATTGGCTACTTAATGTGTAAAACCTTTAAAAAGTTTATGTATATTTAAACGTCATATTGAATGAACTCAATCATAATTTTTGTTTTAATTAGATAAAACTAACAGTGTGGTCACAACTGTACTGTCCATATATTTATTTTCCCATAAGACATTTTTATATTCAGGATCTGTGGTGGTTCTTTTGTTAACAATGTTTAGGATTATTTTATTTGATAGGAGGTCAGTGATGGGAAAAAAGAAAGTTTAGAACAAAAGCAAAATATAAATTTTCTAAAATGTTAGATTATCTTTCAGAGATTACATTATAAAATATTCATTTCTTGTTTCATGCCCTTTGTATCTCTAGAGTTTGTAAAATGCAAATGTATTATTTTAATATTCAAAGAACGAATGTGTATAAACTATACAATTGCAATTCAGTTTATAAAGATAAATGCAGTAAAAATTTGGAAGGATATGTGTGAGATTTGATATTGAAGGCAATCAAGCATTCTTTATTTTATGTTTTTCTAGGTTTTCTCAAATTCTCTGTAATAAGTTTATATTATCACTATTTTCTACTTTTTAAACATTTTGGTCTTTTATAAATTATCAAAACTGTCATCTCATTAATTATCATTATACTCTTAGCTATTGGTTCTCTGTTTGTAGTTAGAGCTGATTGCTTTTATGGCTTGCCAAATGGGAAGTTGGTATAGTTAAAGGAATGAAAGTTGCTTACTATTCACTGAGAAGACTTCTCCTTTATAAATATGCTTAAAGATTTATAAGTGAGGCCCATCCTTTCTTTAGATCCTATATGAGTATGGTACATTTTTTTCAGTGGATTTCTATGTTCAGTTTGCTAATGTTTTATTTAATATCTTTGCATCTATATTCATAGGCAAAAGTGTTCTATGTAACATCCATCTAGATTTGGTATTAGAGTTTTAAAGATTTAAATATGGAATTCAAAAATTTTCACTCTTTTATTCTCTGGAAAGCTGTTAAAGTACTTATTTCTGCCTTTAAAATTTGATTAACATTCAGCTTTAAAAGTTTAAAATGTTAAAGTGGCCAGCAAGACAGCTCAATGAACTAAGCGCCTTTTTGGCAAGTGCAGGAACTGGAGTTTGATCCCTGGCACCACAAGCCACACCGGCCCCACCCCTGGGTGCACTGAGCCAGCCACCGGGACTGGGTATGGTGGCACAAGCCTGTAATCCCAGTGCTGGGGAGGCTGAAAACATGTGGATCATGATGAGTCCAAGCTGCATAGTGAAACCCTGTAGCAAACACAAAAAATAAGTTTAAAAAGTGCCATGAAGGGCAGTAAGCAGTGGAAGCAAGTGTCTCTTTCTCTATTTCTTCTACAGCTAGGGATCTATTTATGGCTTTTCTTAGTTTTTAGACTTATTTTGGTAGATAACTGCTCCTTTCAAACTATTCATTTAATCTGAATGAGTATGCAAGTATAATTTTTCAAAAATTAGCTTCATACCTTTTAAGATCTTCTAAAATGTACAATCAATGTATTTAATTAATATTACTCTATTATCTCTACTTTCATCCTTAAATATAATTGTCAGCTCTTAATTATCTTCTCTTGGTTAGTTAACTGCAGTTTTTAAAAGTTTCTTTGTATTTAACTCAGCATGCTTCCCATAAGCTTCAATTTTCTTTTATTTATTCTGTTCTTATCAAATCATTATGTTTATTTTGTGACCTGAATGAAAATTTGGCATATTTGACAGTTCACATACCTACTTTGTTTCAAGTACTTGCTCTGTGATATCTTATAAAACACATTTTCCTCTGATTCATCTTTGTAGTCACTAGGTTTGGCTACTAAATGGGTTTAGACACATTTCATTTTTATAGTAATATTCTTTCTGCTGGGAGTATGGGTTGAGGTAGTAACAAGGGACCTACCTGGCTGTGGTAGAGGCAGTGCTGACAGGAAACTATGAAAGTTCCTATGTAACCAAAGGGGAATTACTTCAGAACGTAATGGATAGCAAGGAGAAAACTTATGGTGGCTTGAAGGCCCTGAGGCCATGTATGTCAAATCAAAACCTCCTCATGGGCATGAATTAATAATAAAAAGAGAGCATGCACTAACATAAGGGGCAATAGAAAGCAAAGGTGAGTGACCTAGATAGATTAGTCTGCTGAAAATGAAATCAATAAGAAATTCCTATTTTTTTCATCATTTAATAGGCATTTGTGGTTGTTAGTAATTTTTTCATATATAGCATGTTGCCTGAATGCATCTGAACTCCAAAATTAATAGCAAAGCAGATTGTCTTCTGTTCTTTTCCATAGCAAACAGAGTTGAAGTTTGTCTGCCACACCGAGAAATTAAGGACATTTTTACAAAATGAGAAATAATCAGATAAACAAATTCAAAATATACTAAAACAACATATACTCACTTCTAAAAGTCTGTAACTTCATTTACTAATTTTTCTTAAAATCAAGAGGTAGTGCCTTAAAAACTCATGCAAGGGCCAGCCAAATATCTCAATGGATTAATGTGCCTGCAAGCAGGCTCAAGGGTCAGGGTTCGATCCTGAGGCCTGCCATGCTGGCCTCGCCCCCAGGGTGCACTGAGATGGCAATTGAGACTGGACATGGTGGTGCACGCCTGTAATCCCAGCTCTTGGTAGGCTGTAAACAGGAGGATCTCTATGAGTCTGCTCTAACAGTGAGACCCTGAACACCCTGTAGACCCTTCCCTAAAATACAGAAAAATGAAATAAAAAATAAAAACTCACATACTAGCAATAGTTTGAACCATTAGAGGCAAGATTTTTTTTCACCAATGTTACTTTCATTTTTTGGAATATTCTTCAAATTGTCTTGAGCACAGAATGAATTCCTGAGGGCTCCAAGTGTGTGTGAACAGAACAGATGCTTTGACAGACACCAGAGACATATGTTTATCATCTACTACTTTAGGAGACAGGTTTAAACTTTGTCACTGTGCTTTTGAGTTTTCATGTTTCTAACAGTCTTCACACAATGTGAAAGTCCACAGCTTTCATTGTAATTGTTTTTACTAAAGGTTTTCCTTAGCTAATTTGAACCTGAAGTCTCTGCTTTAGGAGTTAAATGGGGCACTTTCTCTGGCATCATTAAAATCTTGTTATGGAAATAGATAGCAATGCAAAAGGGACATTTGAGGAAGCGTGGAGAGGACAGGAAACCTGAGCTGACAATGGGAGAGAGAACACTTTCCAGTACGTCTGTTCCGATGGAAGAAAGGAAATGAAATGAGGAAGACCCTGTCTAGAAGATAAAATAAGTTCTAGGAAAGATCCATTTTGACTCTACTAGATGATAGATCTAAGAACTGTCTACTGCTCAGGGCCTATGATGTCCTCTGCTAACTTAGAAAAAAAACAGTTGTGAACCCTAAGATTTCAAATATTGTCTCATTTATTAATTTTTTTTAAATTCTAGCAAGTACACAACCTCTGTGGCATTTAGTTTTGTTTTCAGCATGTGAATAAAACAAATGTCTAATAAAATGAGATCTCAGTGAAAAGCAAGATAAAATTCCTGGAATAAAGCATCTATCATGACAGGGATGAAAGAATAGAGCTCATGCCTGATGTTTTATTGAGAAATCTTAACTTAGTGAGCGAGATGCATAATTTGACTTTTTCCTGGAAGTTTACAACATTTGGTATTACTTAAAAAATGAAATTGGTTATTCAGTGATCTTGCTTACTGACTGGTACCAGTTCTCCTTCTAGTACACAGATTCATTCTTGTTAATCTGGTAATAACCTACAGATCAGTGAAACTTTCACCTTTTTCCTGTTAGTCCACTACTGCTGTTTCTATTTTCATTCTACCTTAGTTGTTTTAAGATTCATAATTTTGTTGATGTCTTCTAAAGTTAATTTCTTTATACTCCTTTGACAAAGCTACAAGCTCAAGAATCAGCAATCCATGCTCTGTATTCTGTGTACCAATGATTAGGAAAACTCTAGGATAAAACTAACATGGAGGCAGACAGGCACTATGCTAAATGTGGTGGTGGTGGTCTCCTAGGAACTAGTATGATTCTTCAACGCCATTATTATTTTATACTGGTCTTGCAAAGCTTTTAAGCATTTTTTCTTCTCTCCAAGTCCGTGGCATCTGCTTATTATCCTGCACCTTTAACATTTGATTTTATTTCCAAACTTAAAAATAGAGAGAGAAAGAAAGGAAAGAAATAGAAAGCAAGAAGAGGGAAAGAGAGAAGGAGAGAGGACAAGAGGGAGGGAGGGAGGAAGGAAAGAGGTTTTTTTTTAAAAAAAAATCTTCTTGTCATCAATCCTGTATGTCCACCTCCAGTATAATCAATCTCCCCTTTCTTACCTATTATAAGAGCAGAATTGAATGTTTCTCATAAGTAAAATCACTCACCAAAGTAAAGTCTGGAGAACCACAGCCCATGACTTTTTTCATTGAAATATGCTCTCCTCTTAAATTTGACATATTAATCATTTTCTACCTTGTATGCTTTTTATTATCATATGCTTTTTTGCCTTCATTGTTGACCTGTTACATTTTGGAAAGCCTAGATTTTCTCATCTCTCTTGAAACTCTCTTAGTAGGCAATTTTATAATGAGTTACTAGGCAAAGTCAAGCAAATGTGCCTGGGGAGATAGCTCATCGGCATAAACACCTACCTGGCAAGTGCCAGGCCCCAAGTTTGATCTCTGGTACAACAGCAACAACAAAAGTCAGGCACCTACATTCTCTAAATGTATTTGAAATGCCAATAGCTCAGCGGATTAAAGTGCCTGCAAGCAGGCTCAGGGTCAGGGGGTTCAATCCCCTGGCCTGCCATGCTGGCCCTGCCCCTGGGTCACGCTGAGATGACAATTGAGACTGCATGTGGTGACACATGCCTGTAATCCCAGCTCTTGGGAAGCTGTAAAGAGGCAGATCACTGTGAGTCTGATCTGGTAATGAGACCCTGAACACCCTGTAGACCCTTCCCTAAAATGCAGAAAGAAAAAAGAAAAGAAAAAAAGAGAAAAAAAAAAAGAAATGTGCCAGCTTTGTTTCATGTCTACTGACATTCTAGTTTAAATTGCAATCATGTTTCCATAGATCTGCTGAAATGGGCTCTTGAGTAGTCTCTTAAAAACCTCTTCATTTTTTTCTATCAATTCATGTACACAGTTATATGTGTTATTTTAAGATCTTGAAAAGTTTGTATGCCACTTTGCTGTTTGAAATCCTGCTATGGCTTCAAATGCAAAAGTTGTTAATTATCATCCAGAGCTCATTGGCAAATAAGATTCCCTCAATTTACCAGTTATAACAGGACACCGGGCAACCTAGCTAGAGACTACACTTCTTGTACTCTTTTGTGGCTAGACGTGGCCGAAGAGCGTGAGCACTACTGCCTAGCGCAGCTTGCACTTTCCATATGGAAGCTTCTGGTCGCCTACTTCATCTTCTGTCATCCCAAGGAGGGAAGATAGAGGCTTCCTGCAAAGGATGGCACCACCATTGTAGAGCACCAACGTCTGCGATGCTCCAGGAAAAGAAAAAGATCTACACTCATGCAAAAAAGGGAAGGCAAAGAAGGAGGAAGAAGATGAGAGTGAGAAAAAAATCAAGGTGTTTCCTTACCTGAGCCACTACACATACATTATTAATGGTCTTCTTGCTGGAACAATGACTAATACTTCTTCATTACACTTAGAATTGGGAACTAACAGTTTAATGTGGCTGTGAAGCCTTTGCCTGGTCTAAGGACTTCTACCCGCCTTCACATTCCCCTTATCTCTCTTCCCATTTTCTTTCTCCTAACTCTTCAAGACTTTTTCTATTTCTCCAGCGTGTTGAGCTCTTTTCTACATAAGGTGTTTACACATTTCATTTGTTCATCTTTCTCTCTTCTATGCTTCCCTCTTTTCCTAACAATATTAACTTTTCAGATTCAAACACTAACTCATCCATCTCAAGCATTTGATGTCCCTCACCACCACCACTGCGAAGAATTTTATCAGATCGCATTGCCGAATAGTCTACTAGTTTACGTACCTTTTTAGTTGCAAAATATTCTTACATAAAAGTCATACATATATTCTTGTAAATCATCATATCTCCCAAACCCAATTAAAGCAGCAGGATTTCACTAACATAGTTATTAAAACACATAATATCCAAGCTAGAGACTGTGTCTCTCTGGCGCTTTTGCAGCTAGTTGCTGTCATGTGCTTATGTATAGTTTTAAAATAGTTATACATTACTCCAAACAATATATTGTTTAATTTTGCATACATCTGAATATTTTTAAATGCATTGTCATGTTTTGTGATTTTTTTTGCTTTCATCTGAGTTACATGTTTTTATATATTTCTATGTAAGTAGGGAGGAACTGTTTCATTCATTTTTAAGTCTGACATAAATGCAGTTTGAGTGAATTATAATATTCTATGCTACACCTATACCAAATGGATATTTGACTCATCCTAATTATGCAAATATACACAAATACATATGAGTACATTCTGTATAGATTGATCTGTTTGTGTATCTATACAATTCACACATATTACTGTAACAAATATATTAATATCTTTTTAAAGAATGAGTTACTCTATTTGTATTTATGATTTTTATTTTATTCAGGAGTCATAGTCTAGGACCATTTCAGATTCCTTTCACTGCTTTGGAGATTTTAGAACCATAAGTAGAATGATTCTCAATCCCAATCTTCCATGAGAATTAAATTGTAACTACGCATACTGAGGAATGTTCTTTCTTCCATCTAGAGCCAAGATGAAGATAAATATGTGTCTTTAACATTTCCGTCTGATGGGCCCTATATTTTGGTGATAAAATTGCTGTTGCTTGCTTTGGAAAGTCTCAGCTGTTAATTAGAGTTCCTCACTAAAAGGGGAATTGGCTCGGGGTCATAAATATCTTCTCTGCTCTGTTTTGTAGCTAGCCTTGTACTTTGACTTAGCATTTCAAAACCAAGTAATACTGCATAAGCAGTTTGCTGACCTTACACATTTCTATAGACATTGCTGTACAACTTCAGCTGTTTTCAAGTTTAAATACAATTAAAATTAGTCCTTTGTGTAGTAAAAGTTACATTCTCATGTGTAATTCACAAGAATTCTGTATGAATCAAAACTTTAGCACACAAAGATATGACTTGAAGCTTTGGCAATATATTGAAGCGTTAACTATGAATTTTTAAAGAAACTTCTCCCTTTGATATATTTTTCCACTTTAGTATGCTTTTAGTACTTTATATCTGTGGCAATGTAGCATATTTTAAAAGTTTAAGATGTGGAGTAGAAAGTGAGCAATTAAAGAAAACTATAACATCGTATTAGATTTTACAGTGGATAAAATGCCCTATTTGTTGGCCATTAAAGCATCTGAGGTGGTATGGCAATGGAAACATCACTAGAAGTTCTCTAGCTCTGAAGTCCAGACTCAGAGAAGCACGGCCTATTCCACACAATATGTGTGTGACATTCAGCAAAGTGCTGTAGTTTCCAACATGGATGGAAGTTATTATGAGACTTGTGGGCATCCCATGTGCTTCAGAGCCATCTCCTTCCAATCTGACTCTGCCCATTGCATTGATACTTGTAGCTATATGACATATATTAGACTTTCAGGCTTCTCATCTGTAAATAAAGGGAGTAATATCACTCCCATAGATATTGGAGGACTAATTGAAGCCATACATACTGAGGATCTAGAGCACAACCCTGATACACTGTAGCCATCGTAATAGTTACTGTACTTCTCCAATGTGGGAACCAAGTCCAACTGTCTTCCTAAATGAAAGCATTCAGAAAGAATTCACACTAGAGAGAATTGGCAAAGAAACTTAGACGAATATTACATTTTACTTTTCACGTGTTTTTCAATCATTGTAGTACAAATATAATTTATTGAGATGAAATTGTATGTTGATTAGTACACCAAATAAACACTAAATGTTTCTTAGTATAATATAACCTCATTATTTATTTCTTTTGAACAATAAGACTTTGTTTTTATTTTTGTTTTTGCTTTTTGTATTTAGTAGAGTCTATAAGGTCTCACTACACAGATCAGACTCATAGTAATCCTCCTGTTTTTAGCCTCCCAAGCACTGGGATTACAAGCGTGCCCTGCCACGCCTGGTCTCAATTGCCAATCACAGTCTCAGCGTGCACCGGGGGCAGGGCCGGCATGGCATGTGCTGCCAGAGATGAAACCCCCATCCCTGTGCTTTGCCTCAGAAGGAGCTTTAGTCCGCTTAGCTATCTAGCTGGCCCTGACAATAAGACTTTGGGAAGAAAAATAATATGGCTGGTTTCTTACCTCATTTTGCTAAAATAAAGTCCAATTAGATTACAGATTTAAATATTGAAAAATTTTAAATAATTTTTAAAAACGTCAAAAATTCTAAAATAAAAGTGTAAAGACATCAGAAGAAATTTGCATAGATTTTAAAAAGTGATTTTTATGTGAAAAAAATGTAGCTATGCAAGCCGTAATGTTTGAACATCACAAGTAGATTAATAAGTTTGAAACACAAAATTTTCAAAATTTCAGACTATATATGTAGACATAAAGTAAAAACTTGGGCACAATTTTTGGCAGTATGTACGATTTGAAAAATGGAGATTAGTGTACAAAGAGTTATTACAAATAAGAACTATTTTAACTTTATTTATTTATTTATTTATTTGTGGCTGGCTCAGCCTGCCCTGGGGGTGGGGCTGGTGTAGCATGTGGTGCCAGAGATCGAACCACCATTCCTGCACTCTTGCCTAAGCTTGCCTAAGCGGGCACCTTAGCCCACTGAGCTATCTCACCAGCCCACTATTTTAACTTTAAAGTTGACAAAAACATTATTTGATCTCAGAAAATTAAAGGAATGAACAATAAATATTTTTAAGTACACTCATTTATATCCATAATTTTAAGAACAGAAATTCAGATTATACATGATATTTTACAACTCAAACTGTTAGCATTCAAATGATATTTAGTAATTTGCATACTTTGGGTGATGTAGACATATCCATTCACTTGCCCTAATTATAAATAACTGTAATTAAATTTTGAATTTCAGTATAAAAATTCAAACTACATACTTATCACTGATGGCTTCTCAGTTCAGAAATGCAAAGCTCTGTGCCTTCGAGAGTTTTCATTGTAAGATTTTCTAAACTGATTTTTCTTAAATCCCACATCATTTTTTTCTTAAATCCTGCATAAAAGTAAATATTCATGATAGAGAAGCAACGTAAGTAATAAGGTTAGTCATAGCTTTTAAATGATTGCTGTTATCTTTAAAGTCAGTGGGACAGAACAACAATGTAGAGATTTGAAACGATTTGCAAGTTATTTTGATGTAAATAAGGTAATATGTAGATAGATTTTATTGTAAACTTCAATTTGTATAAAGAAAAATAATTATAAATATGGCCATAACATACGTAATAGAAATTATCTTTCAAAACTGTGCAATCAGGGAGGTGAATACTTACTTCTCCTTAAAGCTTTTCTGAGTTATTTAAAAGTTCCTATATTTTCATGTACATTTATATTGTAAAGAAGTTAATACAGTTATTTTTACATTTTTACATTATATTAATCATTTTTACACTGATTATAAAAATGATATAAATTATAAAGGACTAAAATTACATAAAATTTCACCAGTAGCCTGCAGAGCATTTCAAGTGTCCTAAAGCACAAACATACTATGTACTTTTGAAAGTGAACTGTCATCGTGTGTGTTTTTGAGATGAATTGATGCAATAAATGCATTGATATCTAAATGAATTTTATTTTCCCCTAGACAAAGCCAAAGGAAGATCAAGAGCAGGAACCCACTTCGATTCAGCCCGGAGACGGAGCCGAGCTGTCCTTTATCATATCTCCGGGCACCTGCAAAGAAGAGAAAAGAACAAACTGAAAATAAATAATGTAGGTGATATGTGTGTACACTGTGAATGCTAGAGTTTTCCTTAGTGGCAATGTTTTATTCACTAAAGATAGGCTCCAATTACTCATTTATTGGCTTTCATGATTTCTTTCCCCACTTTGATTTGTGCTTGCCTATAAAGAACAAACTTGGAAAGGTCAGCAGTCATGAGACATTTCTGTAATAAAAGTGCTTAATCATAGGGTTTTCACAGCAGAGAGATTAGAGCATTACTGAAATGTAGCACAGTATGGTTCTGGGGACGTGCAAATGGGGACACACTGGTTACATTGGCGAGGCAAGGTTATGCAGAAAAAGATACAGCATATTCACAGTGTGTTGGTTGAAGTTTTTCAAATTTAATTTTAGTTTCACCTATTTTGCACTTTATGTAATTTCCCTTAATGCTTTTACCCAGAAAGATCGTGAACAAATCAGTTATTATTCCTTTTACAAATTGATATTTTACATGAAACACAGTTGCAGCATTAGATTTGAAATAGTGCGCTTTTACACTACACTGTTTTTGCAAGAACGTCGTGCTTTTAGGAATTACAACAGGGCTGCTTCCTGAAATCTGATGTTTGTCTGTCAAACGCCCCAGAAAATAACTGTGCCTATAAATAGTGTTTCTTTGCTGAATTTTACGTGGCATATAGCATCGAGGATATCACATTTAGTTGAGACTCAGTGCAGACTTCACGATCATTGAGATATCCAGAACAATGCCTGTTAAAATGTACGTAAAAAAGTTAATTTTTCAAATGATGTCAATGTCATTAATTTGCAAAATAGGCACATAAACACATATCTGGGGGTTTTGTAGCTGTGATTGGCAGACTGAATACTTGGTTTAATTTGCTGAAGAGTTAAGGAGAGCAACTAGAGCTATTTTAGGTTTGATCTACAGTAAGACCCAGAAATTCTGGGAGTCATGAACATAGTCTTTAGCATCTTTACTTTTACATCGAAAGCTCTGTATCTACCTAATTTTGTATGCAACTGTTTTGATTAAGATAGATCTTGCATCAGTCAGGAAAAATATCTGTCTCTCACTGACTGTTGTAAAGAAAGATGCACACACCTAAAGTGTGGAGAGCTGATATAGGAGGACTGCACCCAGGTTTTGCTTCATTCTGATTCTTTTCTGGAAGTCAAAACAAGATGCATAGGTCGATTTATACACCTAAAACCATAAGCTATGATCTTGCATCACCTCAGAGAATGGCATAGTGGTTTTTGTCCTTGTTGTTTTTTTTTTTTTTTACTTAATATGAAGGTTTTTCTAGGGGCGTCTGTACCCTAGTGCCACATTAATTTCCTAAGAACCCAGAAAGAAACCTAACAATGCAGACCACTTCATCTGTGGATCCTTCTCGTTCTTATTCACATTTCCTATAAGTCTCCAAGTCAGCCTTGGTCACAGTAGACAAGTTCTTGGAAGAAACAAAGATACAAGCAAGTCTTCTAGCTTCTAGTTCAGTAGCATCATTTGGTTGAGAATCATTTAAATTTTGCAAGCAAGTATCAGTGAGCTTTAAAATTCATGCCCTCAAACTATTTTTCCTTTGCATTTAATACAGTACAAAACACTACTTCAAATTTGACTTAAAACACTCATAACTCGCACTAGTTAACTATTGCTTTATTTGCCATCTATTCCAAAAAACATAAACATCAGGGTGGAGCATTAAAATAATACATAGTAATTAAGGGCATCTAACCAACACAATGAATCTGATAACTACAGTAAGTCCTCTGAAGCAAAGCGTGAGAGCAATTATTGTTCTTCATCACCCATTTTCAAGAACAGAGTAGAAAGGCAAAATAGGTGTCAGAAAGAGAGAAGATAGAAAGGAAATGACCTTTGATAGTTTATTGTCTAATCACTATCAATGGGTTCTGGCCGTAATGACAACTGCATATATGAAAAGAATTTCAATATCTTATAGCCCTAGCTATTTAAATATATTTTAAAATTCCTTTCACTTACTTCATGTTGTTTAAATCTTACATCCAGTGAGTACTAGGCATATTTTTATTAGTTCCATTTTAATGATGGGAAAAAGCTCAGCTTGTTCAAAATCCTGAGTGAAGCAGCACCAGCTAAGGGACTCGGCCCTTAACTTTGTGACTCAAGGCCTCTGCCTGGCCCCCTCTCCTGGGGTAATTCTTCCTTGGAGCAATTCTGTGCCTCAACCAAAGACACGTGCATGGATCAGGCCATTGTCAGGGCTTGAGGATCAGCGCATCACCCCTGAGTCCTAGCTTGAACTTTTCCAGGTACATCTTGGAAAAAGCACTTACTTTCTGCATTCCCTGATTTGTTATTCTGTCTATTAAATCAGGTGATGGTGCAGGTGTTCCCAACACAACAAACTATTATAAAGGTCACATGAGAGCCTGTGGAGCTTGAAAGAAGTGTCATAAAAGCAGAAGTATTGTCAGCAGGGGACTGTGCTGGTGGCCATCAAAGACATGCCCTGCACCTGGCTTACCCAGTGTGGTTAAGTAGAAACAGTTTCCTCCCTCTTTGTTGATTCAGGGATGATAGTTTCAAAGGAATGTTGCAAAAATACTTTAGGAAAGAGCTACCCTAATTAGTCATTGGGGTTAAAGACAGTGTTTCAATAATTCATAGGGTAGAGGCCAAAGAGTTAAAGCAAGATTGGTACTAAAGAGATACGCTTCAAAATTAATAAGTACTGTATACCTAAGATCTGGACAAGTTGGACATATTATTTCTTAGGCAAAATATGTATATTATAAATGCTATGACTCCCCGCCTTCTTTCTAACAGCACAATTTTACAAAATGCACAATTTTTTTACAGTTATATGAAATTTTCTTCCAGTCAAAGCAATTTTGATAAAATTTAGAAATACTGTGGTGTTCAAGTCTGCACCTTGCACAGCAATTAACCACTAAGAAGAAAAAAACAAAACAAAACAAAACA
>NDGN011350447.1:0-11453 GCA_002564285.1 Tympanoctomys barrerae | reverse complement strand
GAGGACAGATATAGTTTGTTAAGCATATGATGCTGTTAGTGTTGTATTCTCACTCTATTGGCCATAACATTTGGCACCCTGTTTTGATTCTTACCAAATTATTGTATGGTTCATACACAGAAAGAGAACAAGGAATTCAAAGTTGCAGTATTCAGTGTACAGCCCCAAGCTTTGGGGGCTTTGTTGACTGAATTGCGGGTGTCCTAGTTTGGAGTAAATAAAAGAGAGCGGCTGGGAGTGGTGCGCCTGGCCCAGTTGGCTGCCCTCCCTGGACTGGAGGAGGCTGGTACCCCTGCCCCCGCCTTGCCCTGTAGGCAGCTCTCCTCACCCCGTGTTTTCACTCAGCTTGGAGGCAGCAGCTCAGCCCCGGAGTTGCAACTGAGCTGTGTCCAGGAAGCTGTACCCAGCTTGTGGTAGATCCTGAGGGCAATAACAAGGAAAGGATGGGAAGGCTGCAGGGCTGTAGGATTTGGAAGAGACTCGGGTCTGGAAAAGAATTAAGGAAAAACAGAAAAGGGAAGGGAAACATATCCACCAGCATTTGTGACTCGGTTGACACTTTGAGTAGAGAGTTTTCTGGAAGAGGATTAGAGGTCAACAAAGGTCAAAGGGCCACCATCTACCTGTCCTGCCTCCACCCCCTTGAGATGACACTGATCATTAAGCTCTCTCTGTCAGGGTTGATTGTTGACAGCATTTCACAGCTGTCCTCATCAATGGACCAGAGCAGGGTCTTTGAAGTCCCCTGTGGTGACAGGTATCATTCTGTGGTGCTGGATTTTGGGGTCCCAAAGAAGGGGCTTGTGGCAGCCAGTGTGGTGGAGAAGCAGCAAGGGCCCAGGACAGAAGATTGTGCCAACCAGTGTGGAGGCTTCTCTTGACTAATGACAGAGGGACAGCAGCCTGATTGCAGGGCTAGAAGGCACTCTCCCCCAATGCCTACATGGCATCATCTAGTTTGCTTCTGGAGGAGGGCGTCTTGGGCCTCAAGTTCACCCTGTTCTGGAATCTTTCTCTCCCCTTAGTGTAGTCAGAGCTTTCCCTCACACAATCCTGCCTCCTGGCTCCAAAGAAAGGGAGCAAACCAAGAGAGGACCTGCCTGGACCCACCCCCTTATATGCTGTACTGATGGGGGACACCTCTCCTGGTCACCACCTGATGCATCCTGATCTCTGGCGGAGGCCTCGGGCCTTCAGACTCCCCTGGAGTCCTGTGGGCTGTCTTCCCTGGAGGGATGCATGGGTGTACATGTGCCTCCCTTTGTTAGTTTGCACTGCATTGGGTTGGTTTTCTGGGCAAAGTGCCGCTCCCTGGGCCTTCAGAGTGCCTGCTGCGGGACGTGGGCTCCACCATCAGCTCTGCAGGCGCCTCTAGCAGCAGCTTAGGAGTTTCAGGTGGCAGCTACAAGCTGGAACACTAGCCTAACCTGCTTTCTGAACACAAGCTGTGGCTTTCTAGATTTCCGACTCCTCAGGCAGGACACTGAGAAGGAAGAAGGCGTCTCTTCCATCAGTCATTACATTCCTAAAGCCAGCAGGATGCTGCTTCTAACAGAGCAGCCCTGGTCTCCATTCATCCCTCCGTTTGGCAGCGTCGAGGCCAATTCCCAATCCTCTAGGAATATTTGTAGCAACAATGAATACTGTTCTACTTACAGTATATCTCATTTTAATTGAGTACCAGGTAGGTCCTGGGGTTGGACTAGACCCTGTACTTACATGGTCTCATTTAATGTTCATATCCATCTCTGATATCCTCACTACTGTGTGTATGCACATGCATGTGTGTGTGCTGGGGACTGAACCCAGAGCCTGTGCAGTGAGCTTGTCCCCAGTCCTTTTTTTTTTCAATTTTGAGACAGGGTCTTGCTAAGTCACTAAGTTGCCCAGGTTGGGTTCTAACTTGAGATCCTCCTGCTTCAGCCTCCCAGAGTACTGATTGCAGGTATGTACCGCCATACCCAGCAATATTATTATTACTGCCTTCCACATGAAAAAAGGAGAACCAAAGTTATACAGCACCTCATCCTTGGATGACCCAGGTGCTAGTGGCCGGATTTGCTCTCAATTCTTTTGAGTCGGAGCCAGTTGTTCTTTTTAACACTGTACTGAGCATGACAGATTGTGACTCACAGGTAGTGTTTTCATGATTAGTCTTTATGTTCAGGGTTAGGGAACAGATCACTTCCTAGAGCAAAAACAAATAGAATAATCCTCCTTCAGTATTTACTCATAATATAATGGACGTGGACTGGAGATTAAGGAGAGTACTCATTCTGGGGGGGGGGGAAGTCCAGTTATGCTCTCAGTGACCAGCTACCTCATCAGCTTTAATATGCTGGAATCTTAAAATACTGATTCTTAGATTTAAAAAAATTTCCATTGATGACTGGCAGAGCCATGAATGTGGGTTTGTTTGTTTGTTTGTTTGACAGGGTCTCACTGTGTAACTTAGGCTGGTCTTGAGCTCACTCACTATGTGATCCTCCTGCCTCAGCCTCCACAATGCTGGGATTACAGGTGTGTTCCACCATGCCCAGCAGCATGGGCTTTAGAGCTGAGAGTAATTGTACCTTTTTATTCCACCCACCAAGTGGCCCTTAATCCCTAAAAAGGATGATAACTTCACTGCTGAACTCTTTCACCATACCCAGAATAGTTAAGATGCTTCCAGGCCACTGGGTAAAAGGTTAAATCACAATGTTGAGTAGTGATATGATGGAAACAGCACAAAAAGCCTTCATTTGATTCCTCCTGACCAGGAAGGCTTTGACCTCTGCAAGCTAGAGCTGAGGGCTCCGAGGGGACCGTTCCTGCTCCTGTGCTGGGCAAGGCCTGCCGTGACAGAAGGACACTCAGGAGTGGCCTGTGGCCATCGCCCTCTCTGGCTTCATCTCCCTACCCATGGGTTCTGCACTTGAGGTCTGGGTGGTCTTCACCTCTGAGGAGCAGCCATGCTTTCCTTCCTGTGGTGGCCTCTGTGGTGACCATGGTGTGGGTTGAAGAAAGGGCCGGCCGCCTGGGAGTGTGTGAGTTCCCCCAGACATGGCTGCCCGAAGCACCCCGTGGAAGATGATTCCTTTGTGTTTTGTCCTACATTCCCTCCCCTACATCTGCAGAGGCTGGGCGGAACAGAGTCCCTTCTCCGGCCTCGCTGACCTTGCCGTCTTTTTCTCAGTTACCCACGGCTTCAGCAATGTTGTTTCCTCCTCCGTGACCCCTAGGCCATGGCCTTCCCATGACTTCCTCTTTGCCAGCCTCCCAGCTTCCCTTACTGGGCTGTCCCAGACTTGGTGCAGCCTGTGATTTTCAGGAATTTCCTGCCAGCCACTCCCTGTTTCCTTGGAGAGAGCTTTGTAGGTCCGGCCAGGCCTGAGCGCTGTACTTCCTGAGCCACATTGATCACTTTCTCTGAGGGCCTCCATGTCATCTGGATTGCTGAGCAGTGCCACCCCAGAACCTTTCTTCCCATGTGTGAAAATTACTCAGAGGAAAAACCTTTCACAGGAAACTAAAATATTTTGTAATGGCTCAAAACATCCTCCCTTCCTGCCACTTTCAAAATGTCCTCCTGGAGTCAGCTGCCAGCCTTTCGGGTGTGGCATGGTGGCTCCAGAAGATAAGGCCCCACCCGGCCATCTGGATCCAGACTCAGGAGATGAGGCGCTCTCACTATGCGACTGGCTGTGATTTCCTTCTGGGAATTTACTTCTCCAAGATAAGCTTGGCTCCCACCCTCCCTTGGGTTGCAAGTCTGGTATTTGCTGCTTGTCTCCCTCCCTAATTTGGGTCAGTTAAGCACTCTGGGGACCTTCAGGGGTCCTGGCTTTGTCTCTGAACAGGGTCCAAGGAAGTCGCCCTAAAGAGTCTCGCCTTGCCCTACCCTGCTCTTGACTCATCCTGGAGAGGAATTTCAGGAAAGGCAAAGGCAGTTCATTAGGTGGAGACAGGAGTGCTCAAGAGCGGGCTACTGCAAAGCCTAGCTTTACAACCAGGGTCCAGCACAAGGCATTTGCCTGGGTCTGCAGTTTAGAGCTGTGGTATCCAACCTACTCATCTGGTTACTGTTTCTTTGAGAAAGGGAGGCTGGAATTTACAAGTTTGTAGTATCAGACGAAGTAGAAGTATGGGCTGACATCATGGACCTAGTTTATCTTTAAAACTCTTAGGAATTTGAGAATAAGCAGCTTGAAGCAAAAGGGGCCTGGGGTGAAAAAGACTGGATTTCCAGTAACTTTGATTTTATCTTGAAGCTGTAGTTATCTCAGAATTACAGTTTAAAACGTATACTTTCCTTGCCTCCTTTCTATCTATATTTTATTTTTTCTATCCTACCTCCTCTTGGGAGGAGATGGAACAGAAAGAGACAGTTCCATCCTTCCATGCAGTCCTTCTGAACTTGGCACCAGTACTCAACAGCCTGGTGTCCTCAGCGCTGGCCTGGTTGTGTCCAGCCGGGCCAGCCCCCAGGTCCCAGCCAAGCAAGCAAGCTGGGCTGCTTTTCTTGTCTCTTCTGCCTGAGCCAGGCTGCCACTCAGCACCTCTGCCTGGCTCACCCTGCCTCCCTCACACCTACATGGTGCAAAGGCCCTGTCCCCATCCATGTCATGAAGGGGATAAAAGGAGCCCCCCTGTAGCAGCACGTGAGTAACAGCCCAGTTACTATGGGTGAGGGAGGAAGGAAGAACAGTGACTCCCAGGGGTCTCACTGAGTGACAGGGAAGGACCGAGCTAGTTTCATCCATGACATAGGGAGCTTGTTCTCTGCCAGGAGGTGCTGAGTGACCCTGAGGCAGTGAGGACAAGGGGCTATAGATGCTATGGGACATCCGTTGGAGCAGCCCTGAAGTGAACAAGTAGGACAGAGGGACCGAGAGCTGGACTGTCACAGCCCAGTATGATCAGCAAATTGAAGGTCACTTCAGACGCCACTGGGAAAATATGAATTAATAATAATCACAAATGACTGATCTGAGGATAAGAAATTGTGATTTCCACTCCTTGCCTCCCCATAGAGTCAGAAATTAGGCATCTTTTAGTTGTATCTGTAGTTTCACAGATTTTATCCTTAACTCTGAAAAAATGGACCCTACTTTGTCTGTTCTGGCAGTGACATTATTTAAATCAGATTCCCACCTCTTAGTAGCACCTCTATTCTTTTGTCTATTTTAAGCATCTCCAAAAGTTTCTTCCTCTCCTGTGAAGCTGGTCTTTCTCCTGCTGGCACTTTCGCCTCTGTGATGGCACAGCAAACTATCTTACTTTTAAATAGTGCATCTCTTCTTCATCTTCTTCTTCTTCTTTTTTTTTTTTTAAAGACTCTTTGAATAGCAAAGATCTTTTGATGGCAGGAGGGAAGGCCGGCTGCTATTCTTGCAGTTGGTTTTTCCAACAGCTTCGTTAAGGGATAATTTCTTCCACTTGCTCTAAGAATGTTCTGCAGATACAAATCTGGCTTTGTTCTGCGGCAAAGGGTAAGAAGCTAAATAGCGAAATCAGCCATTTCTGAATAGTCCCCCTTGTCCACCCTGATGTGTTTTTCAGCACCTTCTTAGGGTTTAGGTCTTAATCCCAGATGCACTTTGCCCATGAATGCAAACCAAACTGTTGGTCATTGTATACACAGGGGAACGGGCGTTAGTGCTTCAGATGTGACAGCTGAGAGCACAAGATGACCCTTGTCCCGTATTTTAGGGTCATCCAAGGTTCTTGATGGTGGGAGGCTCTTTTCATTCCACATGGCCTTGTCCCTAGGGTATGGGGGTGGTGCCGCCACGGTGGTCACAGAAGAAAACTGGATGATATTGTTCTCTATGTGTTGGGGGCTACATGCAAGGCTGTGTGCAGCAGGGCTCGCTCCGCCTGCAGCTGCTCTGAGCTCTCAGCCACAGCTGCTTGCTGATGGGCCACGCTGTTCCTGGGCACCTGTTCTTGGCACCTTGTCAGGGGGGACCGTCTTGTGTCCTGTGATGAAAAACCACACGTCATCTTACCTAAGAGGTACATGCTCCATGTTTCTCAGGGTCACAGCTCCACAGACACTCAGAAAGGAAGGAGAAGGATGGAAAGATGAAGGGAAGGATGGAGGGAGGCAGGCAGGAAGGAAGAAGGTGACAAGAAGAAGGAAGTAAGGAGAGAGGGAGAAAGGAAGGAAGGAAGGAAATCCCAGAAGGAATTGTACACTTGTACACTCGCTGCAAAAGTCAGGGTGGAGAGTCCTCAAAAAGCTAAAACCAGAAATTCCATCTGACCCAGCTATTCGCTTAGGTATCTTCCCCCAAAGAGCTAAATATGTCATGTCACTGGTCCATGCATGTCCACATTTGTGCAGCAGAACTCACAGTAGCCAAATCTTGGAAGTGACCTGTATGTCCATCACCAGATGAATGGGTAAAGAAAGTGTGCTGTTTACACACCATGGAGTATTGCTCGGCCATAAAGAAGGATACAGTTGAGTCCCTGATAGGGAAGTGAATGCCCTTGAGGCCATAGTGTTAAAGTGAACTAAGTCAGATGTGAAAGCTTAAGTATCTATGGCTACTGTAACATAAAAAATAAAGATGAGATAACAGGAAACAGGGAGGTAGAGCTTTTGCAAATAGAAAGAGGACCAAGAGATAGAAAGAATGGAGGAGAAGGAAACATAAAAAGAATGGAGAGGTGTTATGCACAGTACTAGCCCCCCACGAGGAATTGATTACTATGTTCTACACACAGGGACAGAAAGAAGGAAGAGATGAGGCAGAAGGAGGAAAGAAAAAGAAGGGGAAGAAAGAAAGAAGAGTAGGAAAAACACTGGACTCAAGCATCAGGGTGCTGCTGCAGTTGGGGGCTTGCCCTGCCCTTGGGGTTATCTGGAAGGCACAGGATGGCAGTTGGGACTCAAGGCTGAGGCCCTTTGGGTAGGGCGGGTATGGGAGCTCCTGCGCTTTGCTGGGAAGGAGGGTTGACCCAGACTCAGCATGGAGGAGGCCGTGAACTCCAGGCTCTGGTCAGCTTCCCACTGTCCTGATGGAAAGACTGAGGCTTGTGGGTGCATGTTGATTGTCCAGGTCACATTGCTTCTCCACCCTGTTTCTCAGGAGCAGCTCCTGTCTGCCCTTCTTCCTAACTGAGCTGGGAGTTCAACCTTTCCAGCAGGGCTGGGAAGAGGTCTGAAGTCTCCAGTTCCCTCTGTCCCCGCCAAGCCATTTGCCTGTGTCTCCACATGGGTGGTTCCAGTGGAGGAAGTGTGCAGACACCTTGGCGACGCCCACAAAGGTGGGCAGTAGGGGCAGGGGGCTTGAGCAGAGATGTTGGGTCGTGGGGGCTGTGAGAGGAGGGGCAGGTTGCCGGAGGAGGGGGGCCCAGGAGGCTCTAGGGAAAAGGAAGTCTGAGCAGGAGTAAAGCACCCCCAAGTACAGAAGAGGGAAGGGGGGACAAGAATAGAAAGAAAGATGGAGGGAAATGGGGGGACTGCAGTGTTGACCAAAGAGCTGATCAGGAGCAGAGAGCAACGGGTAGTTGGGTAGTCTGAGCTGGACCCTCAAGAGGAGCCCCGGTCACTTTAAAATAAAGAATCCAGGGCCAGGGAGATGGCTCAGTGGAATAAGTGCTTCCCTCGGAAGCACAAGGACCTGAGTTCAATCTCTGGTTCCACCAAAAATAAATAAATAAATAAATAAATAAATAAATAAATATTTTTTAAAAATGAAATAAAATAAAGAATCCAAGGGCCAGCCAAATAGTTCAGCAGATTAAAGCACCTACAAGCAGGCACAGGGGCCAGGGGCTTGATCCCTGGACCGCCTTGCCATGCCAGCCCTGTCCCCAGGGTGTGCTGAGATGGCAATTAAGACTGGGCAATTGAGACTGGGTGTGGTGGCACGTGCCCGTAATCCCAGCACTTGGGAGGCTGTAAACAGGAGAGTCACTGCGAGTCTGATCTAGTAGTGAAACACTGAACACCCTGTAGACCCTTCCCTAAAATACAAAAAATAAAATAAAATGAAGAATCTTGGCACCTCTCCCACAGAGTGGTTTTGTGGGTTCCATGGGAGTTCCATGGGAGCACTGGGGCGCACTGGGCATGTGGCCATTGCAGCACAGAGTCTTTGGCCACCGCCCCTGCCCGCTGGTCAGCTTGTGAGTGATTCACCATCGCACCACTTCCCTCTGCCCTGCTGGTGGACATTACTTACCTGGGTCCTACGGCCCATGCTCCTCCCAGATTTCAGGTCACGTGGAGTTTAGTCTTAACAGTTAAAGCTAAGCTTTATTCAGTGAGATTTCAGACTCCACCATGAACTTTAGGGTTTTTTGGTTTTGTTTTGTTTGCTATGCACAGAAAAAGCTAGAGGAAGGACTTGGTAAAATTCTTTTTAAGATAGAACATAGCATAATTAGACACTGCTTTTAAGTGAAACTTCTGTGACTGTAGACCGCGATAACTTTTTTTTGGTCCTGGGATCAAACTCAGGACCTTGCACTTGTCAGGCAGGAGTTTATGCCACTGAGCCATCTCCCCAGCCCTGTATGTGGTAACTTTTTAACTAAATTAAATTCATTAACTAACTTTGGAATAGCATTTTATTCTGTAATCCAGGTTGGCTAGAACTTGCCATGTAGTGTAGGCTGGCCTGAAACTCCTCCTGCTGCGTGCTGGGATTACACATGTGCATGGCCACACTTGTCTTATTTCAGTAGATACACAGAAGTGTTGAAGAAGCACAGTATGATAGTTGGATGCATGTACACAACATGTAATGATCAAATCAGGAGGAGTAACACTTCCAGTTCTTTAAATAATGATTGTTTCTTTGTGTTGGGAATCTTCCAAGTCCTCTCATAGTTCTTTAAGATATACAGTAAGAGTTTGTGAACTGTAGCCACCCACTGTGCTGGGGAACACTGGAATTTTCCTCCTACCTGTGCTTTGGTATTTGCTATCCAGAGTCTGTCCCTCCTCCACCTTCTTAGCCTCTGGTAATTTCCAGCTCATGGCTGCTCAGGGACTCGATCAGCCGTACTGTGCCATGGCCAGAGCACGAGCTGCAGGAGGCCTCTGCACCTCAAGGTAGCTGGAGGCAGAGAAGGAGAAAGGTGCCAGTATTCCCTTCAAGGCCTCGCTCTCCCGTGACTTCACTTTCTTCGTGCTAGGCCCCAGCTCTTAAAGGTCCCGCTTCAGGCTGGAGACCAAGCCTTTCACCTGGGGGTGGGGTGGGGGGAACACACGCTTCCAACTCAAGAGGAAAAGGGTGAGGCGAGAGTGAACATTGCTATGCAATGTTAGGCTCACCTGGGTCAGAAGGTCAGGCGGCCAGCGCAAAGGCAGTGTGCAAAGGAGTAAGGCCAGAGGAGGACACATTTCACGGCCATTTGAAAAATCTACCAAGGAGGGCAAAGATCTTTGTACTAAGTTTTGCTGTGGTTTCCCAAGCTGCCTCTGGGCAGGCAATAAGCCCGTGAATCCAGAGTTGGCAACACCCAGGTAAGAACATTCCCTGCAGTACTTGAGAGCAGGTGGTTGAGCTTTAACCAGCTTCAGCTGAGCACAGAGCTCAGCAGGTAGGAACACATGTGCACGGAGGCGTAGCAGGATGGCAGGTGCTTTCTGTTTTTAGCCTATAGTCAGCATGGACACCAGAATGTGGAGGTGGAGTCCACTTCCTTTTCCTGATTCAGGGGTGGTGGTTTGACAGGTAGCAATTGACCCCAGTGGAGGGTCCACACAGCAGGGTTCTCAGGCCCATAGGAGACTGCATCTCTCATGTGCCGAGTTGTTCTGAGCCCTCATCTGTGTCTGGTTCCTTTCAGTTCAGTTGCCGCCTTGGAAGATGCCTCTGCACATTTTTCAGCGAGGCTGTGCCAGGCATGGTGGGAGTTTGCCTGTGAGCATGGCTAATCCTGTGCTGGGGTCAGGAGAAAGTGGGGAGGGGGTTAGGTGGCCATAGGCTGAGTCTGGAGGGTGGGGAGGGGCCATCTAGACAGAAGGGAGCCAGTCTATGGAAGGCAGGGGAAACATCCTGCTCTCTGAAAATGACAAGGAATCTTGGAAAACTATAGTCTCACGTACATCCAGATGAGTTGGGAACGACTGGCCTGGGAGCCTGGCTTGCAATGACTTGGTATGTAATCCGATAGGGCCATTGTAACACAGTAGTACAGGCAAGGTAGCTTCAACAACAACAACAACAAATGTATTTTCTCACAGCTTTAAAGCATGGACGTTCACAAAACCTCACAGTATGGAAATAGCTCCCCAAAGTCCATGTGACAAAGGCTTGGACCTGATTGTGGTAGCAACATTAAGGTGTGTGTGGAGGAGTCCCTAGTGAAAGGAAGCTAGATCAATGGCGGTGTTGTCTTGAAAGGGATACTGGGATCAGCTCTGTCCTGCCTCTGCACTTCCCAGTTGCCAGGAAGTGAGCAGTTTTAGTCCACTGCAAGTCCCACCATGGTGCGCTGGGCTGCCTCTAGCTCAGAATGACGGGGCCAAGTAACCATGGCCTGAAACCTCTGAAACCATGAGCCAATTTAACTTGTCTTCCTGTGAGGTCATTGTGACAGTCCAGAACATTCGAATAATCTAGGGCTCCCTGTGGTGAATCTCTGGACTTGGATGTAGCTCCAGCCCTCTTGCAACTGGGCTTCTTTCTCTGTGGCTACCCCAGCCTATGTGCGGACCCTGTACATCCATCCTTTGCTGTGGTGTCTGGCTTCCCAGGCCATCCTGTCTGGGCAAGCCCAGCTGACCCAGGGGCAGCAGCAGACACAAGATGTCAGCACACCGGAAATAAAATGTCATTCCAAAGTGAACACCCTATGCTGGCCCAGTACCTGTCTTTTCTGCTTTTTTTTTTTTTTTTTTAATTTTTGCTTGTTAATTATTGTTACCAGGGAGTGGTCAGAATCAGAGGTGGTTGTCCCCTATCCAGGATCATCTTCAGCTAGTGCTGATGAGACCCAGTTATGGCCAGTGAGATGTACAAGATGTGTGGAAGGTTCTGCTCCATGGTAGAAGAGGAGAGAGAAGCTTGGGACGGTAGCACACGCCTGTAATACCAGCACTTGGAGACTGGGGCAGGAGGATTGCTATGAGTTTAGGCCAGCCTGGGCTACATAGTGAGTTCATGGCTAGTCTTGACTACATAGTAAAATTCTGTCTCAAAAAAAAGATATTTCTCTCTACTCTCCCACTCTCTTTACTTCTTGACTTAGGTGGGGTCAGATGCTTGTAGCTATAAAACCCATCTTGCAAGAATAGAGGAAAAGGGCTGGCCAGATAGCTCAGCAGATTAAAGTGCCTCTTAGGCAGATGCAGGGACTGGGTTCCACCACCAGTGTGCATGCCAGCCTCAACCCCGGGACACACTGAGATAACTGAGACTGGTTGTGGTGGCGTGTGCCTCTAATTCCAGTGCTTGGGAGGCTGAAAACAGGAGGATCACTATGAGTCTGATCTGTGTAGTAAG
>NDGN011350443.1:0-11298 GCA_002564285.1 Tympanoctomys barrerae | reverse complement strand
CTCAGGCCCTTGTGCTTGCCAGGGAAGTGCTTATTCTACTGAGCCATCTCCCTGGCCCCTTTTACCACTCCATTGAAACAGGTAAAATAGTTGTCTTACTGATTTCCCTATTGCTGGACAATTAAGTCCTTTCCAGTATCCTATCATAATGCTGCAATGAACAGATATAAAAATTTTATTCACATCCTAAACCTCAGTGTTCAGCCACTGGGAGACTTTGGAGGACTGGGCAGGCTGGGCTTTGGTGATGGTTTTGCTGCTTTGCTGAAGGTCATAGCTCCTGATGGCCAGAGCTTCCTGTAGCTCACTACTTCCCCAACTTGGCTGCTTCCTTACCTGGCCTCTATGCTCAGAAATCCTAATGGCTTCCAGATGCCCACCATTCTTCACTGGGTTTCCCTTATCTACCCAGATCTTGTAAACAGTCAGTTCTTTAAACACTCTTCAATTGCCTCTTTTGTGTGTGCTGACTGTTCCCTGCTGAGATGTTGACTGACATAATCTAAATCTAAGTGGCATGCTCTTTTCATCGCATGCTAGGTCTGAGGGTTTGTACTGTAGAAGAATAAAAGATGGCTCAGTATTGGATAGGGTGGTTAAGTAAGCTCAGGTCTGAGCTGGTGTTAGTGAAAAAAGAAAAAAAAGACATAGATTGAATTAAAGTGCTTCCATAGAGTATATACAAATTGCTATTGAAACAGAGAGAAAGGAGCAGTAAATTCTTCTATGGACTTTACAGGTCCCCTGTACTTACAAGACAAGGAGAATACCTTCCCTGCCAAATGTTTTCAGTTTTGTTTAATTTAGATATTACTGATTCAGTCATTGCATTTCATTTTTTTTTTTTTTTTCTAGTTCTCTTGTTTCATTTGGACATTATTGGTTCATTTCATTTGCTTTCCTTCCTGGCTTTTGAGGCTAATTCCTTATGCTTTTCCTCCTGCTTGGGGCAGTTTGCATAACCATATATAGCATAAAGTTCTCTGCATATACTTGTATATTTTTTCTTCATCTGTATGCTTGCTCCTGACCTCTCATTTATGGAAAGCAGACTCAGGAGTTTGTGGGGAGCTTTTGGCATTCTCTCAGCTGTGAGCAGTACCCTAAGTCCTTAAATGAGACACGAAGCACATGTCAAATATTTTGTTTCAGATCAGAATAGTAGTCTGTAATCTTACAGAAAAACTGCCAAGGTAGTCAGTCATCAAACTTATTTGGGCTACAAATAGTGCACAGAACTTTTAAATGGAGTGATTTTTTTTTTGGGGGGGGGTCATCACTGACAGGATCCTTGGATGATATATACTATTAACGTTTATTCCAGGCCTAAACTGATTTGTCCAAAGGTTCTAGCATTTTTTTAAAGCTAAAGTTTATCTAGAAAATGTCATTGTCAATCTTTTTTTTGTGTGTGTGTATGTGTAACCAGCTCAGCTTACCCTGCGGGCGGGACTAGCACAGTATGTGATGCTGGGAATCAAACTGCAGTCCCTGCCCTGCGGTTTGCCTAACTTGCCTAAGCAGGCGCTTTAGACTGCTGACCTATCTCGCCAGCCCCCGTCATTCTTGATCTTATATTCAGATTATATTTCATACTCCTGCATATACAGATTACTCCAGGTATATTCTACTATTATTCTGTTACTCCAGGTCTAAAGGATGATTAACTTAAAAGTGTACCAAACTCTCACCATTATTGCTAACAACCAGTGTTGATGAAGAGAATAGAATTCATTGCTGTAGAATGAGAAAGCTTGGGCTTCATTGTTATTATTTTCCAAGTTGTACTGATAAATGTCCACCTAGTAACAAGTTTTAAGGGAAGCACATTTTACACATTAGCATGAAAACCCAGTCATCATACTTGGGACCACAAAAAGATCAGGGCATGGGTTTTAATCCTCGATTTCCCAGTTATGAATTAGATGATTTTAGGCAAATCACCTAAACTCTCTGCCTCAGGGTACTTTTCAGTCAAGTGTGGATGAAATCAACATTCCTAGTCCATAACTAGCTCATGAGAGGTTCTTTTGAAACTGTGTGTGGGAAAAGAAAGAAAGAAAGAATGTGAAAGAGTAGTAAGAAGTGGGAGGCCTTAGGGATGCTCTGTCACACCCTGCTCATGCCTCAGCCGTGCTCTCATTACCACTTCTTTTATTTTTATTTATTTGTTTATTTATTTTTGTGGAACTGGGGATTGAACTCAGGCCCTTGCACTTGCCAGGGAAGCACTTATTCTACTGAGCCATCTCCCTGGCCCCGACCACTTCTTTTTAGGAAGCCCTCTTTATTCTTTTTTAAACATTTGAGATAGGATTTTACTATGTTTCCCAAGATGATTTTGAACTCTAGATTTAACTGATCCTCTTACCTCAGACTCCCAAGTAGCTGGAAATCTGAGTGAATGCCATTGATCCTGATTCTGGCTATTTTCTGGAGGCCTTTGTAGAAGTGAGTAGATAGGCAGGTTGTGGTGGTACACATCCGTAATCCCAGCACTCAGAAGGCTGAGGCGGTAGGATCGCTGAGTGGGTAGACTGGCAGGATTTTTGTTCTCTGTCTTTTTTCCAACCTTAATTTTCTCTCTGGCCATTCCTTCCCAATTCTTCCTTCCAAGTTTGGTCTGTAGCTGGGACAGGACACTTCCATGCATTTACCTGTGCAAAGGGATGGGGCAGAAGGGTGGGGATTGTGTCTGCATGTCTCCATCACTCTGCACAGCTCTCCTCCTCCTCCTTCTCCTCTTCCTCCTCCTCCTTCCCTTCTTCAACCCCCCCCCCAAATCTGCCTGAGGAGTCATGACAGTTGGATACATGTGCCTATATTTCCGCCTCAAGAACTCCTACTAGTGTGCTGTAAGAAAAAGCAACCCAGTAGTGGTGGAGGCAGCATATTTCACAGAGAAAGCTCATGGGCTTCCCAAATAATTCTGAGGGATAGTTAGTTTTCATTATCTCCATTTCATAGGAATTGAGGCATGAAGCTGTTCAATTAGAGTCAGTACTCTATTCCAAGACTAGAATTTTAGCTAGTGCTCCTTCCAGGCTAGTTTCACACATATATCAATGAAGTAAATATAGAAAAGAAATTCTTAGAGCTTTCATGTTTATTGCAATGATCTTCCTCCTTGTCCTCTTTATAACTTAATAAGATTAGTGAAGTAAAATGACATAGAGGATGAAATTGAACAATATTTATTAGTAAAGTAACATATTGATCTGTATGATCTAATTAAAGATCACATCATTCAAAAAACTAAATCTTTATCTATTTAGCAACATGGCCTTGCTAAGTTGCACAGGCTGGCCTGAAGCTTGCTATTTTCCTGCCTCAGCCTTCTGAGTGTTCAGTGTTTATAGGCATGCACCATGGCACCTAGCTTATTTTATTTATTTATTTTTACGTATTTAGTATAGGGTTTACAGGGTCTCACTACACAGATTGGACTCATAGTGATCTTCCTGTTTTTAGTCTCCCAACTTCTGGGATTATGGGCCTGTACCACCACGTCCAGTCTCAATCCCATCTCAGTGCTCCCCGGAGGCAGGGCTGGCATATCATGCTAGGGATCAAACTCTAGTCCTAAGCAAGTGTTGCAGTCTGCTGAGATATCTGGCTGGCCCTTTATTTTTTATTGTTATTTATTTTTCTAGCGTAAAATTTTAATGCTATAACATTATAAAGAAAATTCTACATATAAAAAACTATGGGTTTTTATTAGTAACAAATAACTGCAAATTGAATCCTCAGCTGAACACTTTATTTTCTTCTGAAAGAGATTTGTCTGTAGGGCATTTCCATGTGTAAAGATTGACGATCAAAGACATTGCCCTGACTTGTACAACTTTAGCAGAACAGAACACTAGACAGCTTTCTGATCAGAGCTGCTTTTGTTCAGGTTCTAACTTGTATCTTCTTTTTTTTTTCTTAAGTGTAAATGTCAATAGCATTAAACACATATTTTAAAAATTCAGAAATTGAAGATATCCCTAGCGTGATTTCCTTTGGGAATTTTGGATTTGAAAAATTTCTATTTGAATCCCTAAGAAATTACAGAGCTCAAAAACCAGGTGTAGGGCGGGACAGAAACCTAGAGCAACTGGAATCTTTCTTAGTTGCCTGAGATTCCAGAGTTTGGTGACCCTAGATCAGAGGGCCATTAACTATCTACCATAGAGAATCTGATGAAAGTATAGAGAAGACCATGTGGTTAGGTGATACCAGCTGTTTCCATCACAGCTTTGGCTTGTATTCATATACCAAAAATGTAAATGAATTTAGAAAATAAGATTAAGAGTAATAACAATTTGAGAAAAACCTAGGCCAGAATTTGTGGGGCTCCTACCTCAAGTGAGATTGAAGGATTGTGCCACTATGCTCAGATTAAAATTTTAATGTAGCATTTTAAAGAAAATTGTTTGTGTAGAAAATAGTGAAGTTTTGTTAATAACAGGTGACTGCTTAGTCAGAAGCCTTGAAATTCTGATTACTAACTACTGGTATGTTAATGTAGTAAAATGACTTGCCTTTCCTGGGGCTGAGATTCTTCACTTATAATAGGAAAATTGAATTTAGTCTTCATCATAAGATTTATTCTAGTCTTAAACTCCTATGAATTACATATTTGAGTTTATAATTTTTACAGGAAAGTTTATCACATTGTAAGTACAGTAAACAGCAGTGTCTGAATCATAAAGAGATTTGGTCCCAGTGACATTACTTCTACCCTTTTTAGTGGAGGTGTTTCTTTTGAAAAAATAGAGTCATCAGAGTTATAAGCTAAGCTGGCAAGGATAGAAGTTCCAAACTCCTAAGTGGAAACCTTGTACATCTTGGATGATTGCAAAAGGAAGAAGAAAACTTCAAAAGTCTGCATTTGATTTAGATTTATAACAAAGGAATAGATCATATAAATGACCTTTTGAGGGATCTCTTAAGATGTATCTACTTGTGTCTTTATGCTTGCTTCCTATTATAATAGTGCTTGATCACTATTTTACTAAATTAGCCTAGGATCATAAAATATAAATTGATATAGCCCAGATACTCCTATTGCAGCCCAGATGATATTAGTATCATCTAATGATCTAATGATATTAGTATCATCTAATGATACTATCATCTGAATTAAAAAAAAAATCAGAAATAAAAATTACCAAGCATGGTGGCACATGCTTGTAGTCTTAACACTCAGGAAGATGAATCAGTAGGCTTGCAAGTTTGTGTCTAGCCTTGGCTACAGATTAAGATCCTGTTTTGAAAAATCAAAATCAGAGCCATCCATGATGGCATGTCAATGTAATCCCAGCTACTTGGGAGCTGAAGGTGAGAGAATTGGGAGTTTGAGCCAACCTGAACAACATGGTGAGATCTTGTCTCAAAGAAAAAAAAAATTAGAAATTCTATGTGGCTTCTATTAGTCATAATGTATCATTTGCCTGTATAAAATAGTATACTGAACTCTTTCTATTTTTTATCTTTTTTTTTTTTTTCTTTTGAGACAGGGTCCTGCTATGCAGTTTAGGCTGGCCTTGTGCTTACTTTTGTGGCCCCCAGGCTGGACCTGAACTCACAGTGGTCCTCCTGTCTCAACCCCCAAGTGCTGAGATTACAGATGTGCACAGCCATGCCTGGTTCCACTGAATTTTTTTGTAAGATTGACATAGTTTATTCAGCCCTTCCTTTGTAGCCAAATATCTGAAATCTGTTCCTGGTTCAGCCTTTTTCCAGCTGTATTACCTTAAGTAAATTGCACAACTTTGGAGTTCACTTCCCTCAACTTTGAAAAATGTGGCAATAGAGGGTAAAAGATTCTTACTACTGTGTTCTCTTTCCAGATTTTATGTTCTATGCATAGATTCCAACTTGTTTGGGGAGCTTGAAAGACATTAGCTCAGATAATATCAATTCCAGCATTTCTGTGCCAGATAATCCTGAGCAATAAAAATCATTTCCAGTGAAAGCCAGTCTTTCTAAGGGGCGGTTCATAGAGATCAGGTCTTAGATATGTTCTAGCAGCAGATTCTTCTGTTCAACTACAAGAGTAATCTAGGAAATAACTGTATGGAGTGAGGAAGTGAGGCAGAAAAGGGAAGCCAGCCATAAAGGTAGAGCTGTATGAGTTTCCACTAATGGTAAATGGAAGTTAATCCACTTGGAAATTTTTGGATGTCACAGTAGAAACTCAGAGCCCTGCCATTATCCCAAAGGGAATTATAACACCAAATTCTGCCAGCTATTGGCTATTCCTAAGGGACACTATTTTGCTGATTTTTTTTTTTTTTTTTTTGCTTTAGTTACTGTGGGCTTCTATTAACCAGAAGTCTCCAGGTGGCTAAAGTCTAAATGTTGTGGGAGGCTATCAGATAATGAGGGGACATGGGCCTGGCACAGACAACAGTTACTATAATCTAGTTATAGCAGTACAGCTGGCACAGTATGTTCAAACTACACTTCAGGGCACCAAGTAAGGGCAGATATGCATTACCTTCTAGAAAGAAGCAGAACTAAGAGATGCTGAAAAGAGACTCCAGGAATCAAAGAGCAATTCTGTGTCACTGCAGTGTTTTCTGTTGACCTCTAAATACAATGACATGTAATAGCTGGGTAGGAGTAGGCTTTTGTGTGTCTATTACAAATCTGGGAGGCTGGCTGTACACATTGCAAAAAGGCATGTGGATAGTCCACATGTAGTCAGTAGGTAGCAAACTTGCAGGGCCTAATTTCTGGCTACTCCAGTGACAGTACTTTAAAGAGAGTAGGATCTATGAGGATTCTGCCTGCTTGTTGCAAATAGTGATACTATATGAGAACGACTTTATTTTGTTGAAACTTAAGCAAATTCTCTGATGTGTTGTGATGATAGGAGATACAAATTTTTTAAAAATCAGTTCCTCTGCATAATCAGCTCAGTGATCAGCAGTATCTCTGATAGATTTCAAAACACTCAGGCTTTGATATAGAATGTTTGACACTAAATTTTGTTCTGTTAGCATCAGTAAAATTTTGTGAAAACTCTTACTATTCTCTAGGTGAATTTGGCTTTTCAAAAATCAATCTTTCTACCAATTACTCTTCAGGCAGTGGAAAATATGTGTTATATTACAATATCTTACTATTTCGTATTTTTGTAATAGTGCAGATTTTATTTTTAGTATTTATGTCAGAACTAAGAGTTAAGTGTTTGGAGGTGGTTTCCATATTGTGGATATCCAAAAGCTGTCAGAAAACTTTGATAACCCATGTATTTGTGATTATTAAAAAACACAAAAATATTAATGATATGACCTGGTGAGTCAGTGTCTTTGTGTTAGCCACATTGCAAAATAACATTATAGATAAGGAACCATCACTTTATTACCGTTAATTGAGTAATCTTCTTACTACAAAATAATTGCTACCCAAGTGGGGATAATGAGAAATCCCACAATCATTTTTTATGCCTCTATGCCCATGAAAGGCAACTAAGTAATTGAGTGGGTAGTCTCTCAGAGTAGCTTTTGTTTTGGAAAGGATGCTGTGAATCAATCTTAATCTAGTCCATAGTTTCATGGATTTTTAAAAAAATATGTGAAAAGGTCATATAGTCTAATTGTCATTTAAATATTCAAGTAAAAATCATGTTGGAAAAGAAACTTATTTTTTTTCTGCATTCAGAAATTAAAATTTGGTAGGGTGGCAGTAAATTTCAGCAGTCTGTATCTTACTCAACTTCCCTAGTAGTCATTGTATTTTATGAACCACAGATCTAGCCCAATTGGGGTTGGGAAATTGAAATCTTGAGAGGGACTTCTCAGAGGTACCTAGTAATAGAGCTAGGACCAGAACATAGGTTTCTGGAATGTGAGCATTTCTTTTATGTTTGTACTTTTTATAAATATGTGAAGACATATCCCAAATGTATCTTTTGTACATAATGATAAGTCATTAAAAAGTTCAGCAAATGTTTAAGTTTTGAGAGATTATTATAGTAAAAGATACAATGCCATCAGTTTCCCTCAAAATACTTCCCTTGAGCACATTTATTAATTATTCTTCCCACTTACTGGAACAGTTCTCTGTTGAGAAGGTCTTTAGTGGATACCTTGATGTCCTGAATCAGTTCACAGTATTTTATCTTTCATGATCATTTTGACTTTTGAAAAGGGCAAGAAGTTAGATGGTGCCAAATCTGGTGAGTAAGGTGGGAGGAGGACACAACCATAATGTTTTTTACAGAATTGGCAGTATTCACTATTTTTTTGATCACACCTCCTAAAGATACTCACAAAAGAACTGCTCCAGAAAGTGGCAGGAATGATAAGTGTTTCTAAAGTAAGGGGAAATATTGTGAGAAGCATTATTGGTAATATGTCTTTATAATTTTTAAAAACATATACCATAGTTTTTGATCAGCCTATATAATCATTTACTGTGTAGTTAAATGTAGAAGATGTATAAAGAATCAATAAAAAAAGACTCAATCCTTGCATAAAATATGTAAATAAACTTAAACAGACTAGAATAAGAATACTTTTGAGAGGCTGGGCTTCATCTCCTAAAAGATCATAAAGCAAAACAAGACCAAAAGTACAGGTCTGAGTGGATTCCTAAGAAGACTCAGTTATGAAGGTCTATGATTTGTCATACATGCTTTTACTCTGATCACTTCCATATTTCCACATTTGCTGTTCACATTTGACAAGTTTGCTGCACATAACTTCCTCCTGTAGCTTTTCACATGCAATCTCCTATGTTCCAGCTAGTGAATATGCTACCTATAAGGAGCTACATAGTTGATGACTATCTGGGCTGGTGAGTTTGTGTGATTAATACATGAGCCTAGGGAAACAGTAATTGCCGTCCTCATTCCTGTGTGTGGTTTGTCAGCATTGCACACACACAAAAATTGCTTCCTTCTTCATAAACCGCATTTCTAACAAGGTGAGTCTTCCTGCAGATGTTCAGGTTGGGCTCTGCAGGCACCCCTGAGGGAACTGTGAACTCAGAACAGCACTATGCCTCTATTGTGGAATGATTTACAGGAAGTTACTGTGCATGGAGAGTGGTCAGTATCATCATCGCTTTGGGAAAGAAATAGCATGAGTTTAAAACCTGGCTTAAAACAAGGCTGCAGGTACCTCTCTGACACCCAGTGCCCCTCTAAACCTCCCACAGAATGCAGTGGGACCTTCTTTAAAGGAGACAAAAGATGAGATAGGATTGATTTTTTTTTTTACATTGATTAAAAACTGAACTCAGGAACAATTGTTCACTTTTACCTCCTGTTTTTGCTCCTTCTTATGTAACTGTCTATTAATCAATTAAGGATTTCAGGGGTCTTACCAGAGAATGTGAAATAACTTCACAGTAGCATGATTTATACAGGTAGTAAAATAAGAAAAAACCCCACAAAGGTGTAATTCAAGCGGCTAAACCTGGCTGGGGAGATAGCTCAGTGGCATAAATGCCTGTCTGGTAAGCACAAGGTTCTGAGTTAGATCCTTGGTATCTTAAAATAAATAAATAAGGCTAAACCTGATGATCATAATGGGCTGTCCTCACTAGAAGGATGCAGACTCAAATTGAGCTATTTGCGCACACTCTGGACGAAATGGGAAATGTTCTAAATTATAATTTCCTTATTAAGGTAAATACAAACAAGGCAGTGTAATGTAGAAACATGTGCAAATTTAATTAAATGGCAATTTAAAATTGAAGTGACTTATAGAACATGTTGAAATACCAGAATTTGCAAGGTAAGATTGCCGTTGGAATTATGAAGTGCTTTGAACTCTGAATAGAAACATTGTGCTATAAATACAGGGAGAAATGAAGAAGAAAAAGGGTTAAAAAGGATAAATCTTGTAATTTGCCTTTCGTGCCCAGGAAAGGTGGATGAAGTTCCACTTCCCACACCAGTCTTAAACATAGGATAACTCTACATACACCCGTGTACTCACAGCTGACTCCTATGGGGACCTTCTCTCTCCCTTCTTCATTTCTTTCTTTTTCATTTTCTTTGTTCAGCTGTGTTGGTTCTGTTCTTTTCAGACTCATACTCTAGAGTTTGAGATATGCAAAAAGATATTTGATATCCATACAAAGTTTTATTTTTGCTGCATAAAATCATGCTTGATAACAGGTAGATTGGGTTAAAAGTAGGATAACTCAACTGGATTGAGTTAGAACAGGAAATTGTAAGGACGGGTGTGGGGGACAGGCCATGAGCACCCTGTGCTTGATAGAGTATGATGCCATCAGAGATTTTTCATTTCTCATGGAATGAAATGATGCGGTTACTATCATAAAACCTATAAAAGTAGTTCAAGATACCTTCACTTCAATTCTTGTTATCCATAAATGTACCGATGGATTCTTAGGTGCTCTACAAATCATCATTAGTCTTTTGTCTGGCTTCCAGCAAATCGTTTCAGGGGCCTGTCTTAGATGTTAATTGGGCTGCCAGTGCCTCAGGCATGATGAGGATGATTATATACTTTTGTTTATGCCCACTGTCTTTACACAATTATTACGAGTGCTCCCTTTTACTCTGAAAGGATCCTTGCTTGGACTGTAGGTTTTGTCACCCCTCCATGAACACTTGACTGCTTTTCTAAGCATAACTGAAGTTTCTGCTACTACATTGGTGGTGGGGTAAGTTATATGCACTTCTTTTCTGTGTGTGTTCCTTCCCAAGAAGTCTCAAACTCACTTCATGGTTGTGCTCACCATCTTTATATTTGCACTACCAGAAGTTTCTGGGTCTTGTATTATCCACTGTAAGAGGGTTACATACTGTTTGTATTTCCTCTTTCATCAAATGTGCTATGTCCATCTTAAGATTGATGTGTTTGTGTTTTCTTATTTATTTGTAAGTCTCAGGGGTGAAATTAAAATAGGACAACGTACAATTGGGCCTTAGTCAGAGGGAATTATTATTTCAGTACAGTTTTCAAAATGCTGAATGAAACTATTTTTCTTTGCAAAATTCAATTCTATATGTCCAATTCTAAATTTTGTACCAGTCAGAATAGTATACCGTATTTTGCTAAAATTATTCTTTGGGGCTGAGAATATAGCTCCATGACACAGGCACCTGTCTGGCAAGCAGAAGAGCACAAGTTCAATTCCTAGTACCAAGAAAAATAAAAAAGGATTATTCTATCAGAAATACATTGTGAAATAAACAAATCAATTGCTTCAAAGTTCAAGGCATTCATATAAAGCAAAGATCTCTTTTTAAAAAGTATCTTTAGGGAGCCTGCCCCTTAGCTCAGTTCTTTAAGTGGCTGCTTCAACAAAGCAGTCAGACTCAGG
>NDGN011350440.1:0-19142 GCA_002564285.1 Tympanoctomys barrerae | reverse complement strand
TTTTTTTTTTATTAAGAAGACAGATATTTTATAGTACTTCTTTTTTTTTTTCCTTTTTTTTTGTAAAAATGGTATACATGAACCAATACAAAATGCGCATGGGGACATATGGATATGGAGTTTCTTACACTGTAACATTGTCCATGTACACCTTAAAAACAGAACTGGCCTAGAGGGAAAAGTAAGACATTGGTGTGACTAAAGAACAAGCTTATTTGGCATCAATTATACATCCTTCATTATTTTATAGTCCTTTAAAAAACACAAAAAACAAGTTTGTTCTTTCTTCACTCTAAAAAAAGTGATCAACCTGTACAAAGTAATACTCAACAATACATTTCAAACAGTGCACTGTATACTTAAGAAAAAATACATAAACCAATATACAACTAAAATCCATAATATCCTGTTTTTGCTTTGTTTTATTATTTTTTTCCAATGTGTGGGGCCTACACTTTGCAATCTACCTGAGACGGAAAACACCAATCAAAACACATGAACCTGAGACATGTCAACATTGTAAGCCATAAAGTTACATCAGGACCACTGCACTACTGTACACTTCTCGAAAACAGAAAGATGGGAGCTTCCAAAAATGAGATGCCAATTCTGTGAGCAATGGTTGTTTTTTGTCTTTGTTTTTTCTAAAAAGAACAACTGAAAAAACCTTTCAACAACATGCTAAATGGTTCTCACCCTTTGATATGGTTACACTATGGTCAGAATGGGTGCTACGGGCTCGGAATAGAGCTGCACGTTATAAAATTCATTGAAAAAGGGATGTTTGTTGTGGCTTTTTGTCTTGGTTAAGTGCCTAGGGATAGGAAAGGGGTAAACAAAATGCTGCTCGATAATGGATTTTCTTTTACATACCAGTCCGTTCCCAAAAGGCCCCCATATTGCAATGGTTCTATCAAAGGTTAAAATAAAGACAAGAAAAATAAACACACTTTCAAGTAACAAAGGGTTGACACTTTTTTCCCCTTAAATAAATCAGCGTAAGTTTTCCACATAATGTAACAATAGTAAAAATGCACCTTGCAAAATCCAAAATTACTCACTGAAAATGTTATATAATATATATTTATATATATATATATAGAACTATCTTTGTTGATGCCATCTTTCCATAGGGACTGTTATCTGGAGTCTGGAGCCTTACCAAAACATAAGGTAAGAGTTTAGTTTTTGTCCTTCAGGACTACTTCTAGATTTCCTACACATTTCAGTGAAAATCCCCACATTGCCTTAAAAAATGGAAATGGTCGCTTGGCTGTACCTTTCCTGAGGCTCCCCATCTAAGATATGTTCAAGGTAACTGATTTTAGTAGCTATGCACTATGGCTGCCATCATGCGAGACCAGGAATTTTTTGGCAGATGGTTCTTAAGGCTGAGGAAAGAGGCCAAGGCTAGTGTATGAAAGGTAAAAAGATAAAAACACTCACATTTGAGTTTTGATTAAGTAACTGAAAAATCCCTACATGCTGCTTTTTCCACCTCTGCTCTGACCTTCTTGAGAACTGAGATCACCAGCAGCCCAGTGTGAGAACAATACCGGCCCTTCTTTTGTACCTCTTGCCTTTGTCAAGCCAAATCGGAAGGAATGAAAGTTTCACACGGATTGGAGTTGGAAATCCCAGCATGACAAATATCTGTAATATACAGTACATGCAGGCCACATCCTACTGCCTTCCTAACTGAGCACAAAGGAAAGAAAAGAAAACAGAAAACAAACAAAAAACAACCCTGTTCCATTCTGTCATCCGCACAACACCTGGACTTGCTTTTTCCTATAAATTAGTGAGAAGTAAGGCCGATTGGGAAAGGTGGATGGAATCATTTGGAACAGAAATAACCAGAGCAGAACTGTCTTTTCCCCCCTCCCTACTTCCCCTCCTGTGGCAACTCAAATTTGTCCACTTATATAAAAGGAACAGACCTCACCTGTCGGGTCTGTTTAGGGCATTAGAAAGGAGGAATCCTTCCCGCCCCAAACCTTTCTGGACAGCATGGGGTATCTATACTGAGCCGTCTACAGACACAGAATTAAAGACAGATTCAATCTCATTGTGACACACCTCACTTGCAGATAACCCTGTACAGTAATGTAGTTCCACAGCAAACAGAACATTTTCTGAATCACAGTCTAATTTTCTAGTCTTCACTGCTCTAAGTATTTGAAACATGGGCAGCAGCAAAGAGTTTTCATTGTTTGTTCACCCAAATCTTACGACAACAGAGAAAAATGCATTGTGAATACACTAAATTCTGAACTATGAAATCTAAACTGTGCTGGTTCTCCTTTTATGAAACTGAACTTGGAACAGAAAACAGTTACCTCAAAAATAAATGAAAGAAAGTCAAAACAGTAACAGAAATGGGGAGAAGAATCTAAGGAATCCCAGCAGGCAAATTCCAAAATGGGAGATTTTGGAAAAAAAAAATCCAAAATTTGTTCGGAAAAAATAAATGCTCACAAAGAGAAGGGGGGAAAAAAAGACAACAACCAACCAACCAAACAAACAAACAAACAAAAAAAAAAAACAAGGCACAGAATTTTCTGCAGTCTACTGAAACTAAACCCAAGTATCCAAGTTTGACTTGGTAGGAAGAAATAAAAATTAAAACAAGCAAACAAACAAATAAAAAGAGGTGTCAAACAGCAATGTGTACTTTTCAAAGAACATTTTCTTTTTTTTACACAGCAAATCCCAAGCCTTCCCAGTCTCGCAACTTTCCACCCATTCATAAAAAAACACACGAGTTTCTCGCAAGTTCCAATATCACTGTCTCTTTATCATCTAAATAGGGCCAGTTGGACACCTCATTGAAACAAAAAGGCTGATCTAGATGAAGTACTCTTTCTTTTCTTCAGAGTTGTTCTGTCCTCCTTCTGCATTGATTATAGCTGTGTCTGCGTCTGCTGCGTCATCGGCTCCTTTGGCTTCATGAGTGAAGTATGTACCTGAAAGATGAAGGGGTAAAGCACCGTGACTGTCTGATGGCCTCTGTGCAAAGTGGTACAGAGATGGCAACTTGCTTTATGGCCATCATCAGCCGAAGTGGTGTGCAGGCAGCAGAGGGGAAAAAACAATTGGAAGAAGAGAGCGAGGTGGGGGAGACAAATGGGGATCCGGGGGTTCCAAAGGCACCACTCCAACTGAACCGCTGCGATATAATTCAGCAAATGAGACATTAGAGCAGTGATTATGACCAGAGGATGTCAGCAGAAGAAGACGTGAGTGGGAGCTAAAATGCAGAAAGCTGGAGAGCTGCTGACTAACGCATAAACAGTAAACACCAAGGACCAATGACCAGAGATGTGCACGCACATGGTTAAAGACCAAAGCAAGGAAAAGCAATTAGCCAATAAATGAATTAGGGCCCTGATGACGCTGCTACTGTCATCCTGAATTGCTTATCGGAACCACAACCTCCTGGCTTCGAGAATCTTCACTGGCTATCCGCAAGTGAAAACATGCTTGAACTTGCACAAGTATGTTTGACTTCCTTCTGCCTCCCGTTTCAGAGTGGCGTTCCAGATTGAGAAATAATTTGACATTGTGATGGCTGGAATCAAGGCTTGGGGGTCTGTCTCCATGAGTAAATGATTTTCTCATTATGTAACTATATCCCGGACCCGGATTCATGGATTTGCTAATTGGCACAGCCACTTTATAATGACAATAGACAGAAACGTTACAAAACTGGTAGCATTCATTATCACCAAATCCCAAGAGTTTACATGGAGGAACACATGGACTCCACCTCAGCAGAGTATGTAGGTAGCACTTAAACTTCCTGGCATAATCAAACAGCCCTTCTCCCCCTGTATTCTGTATTTCTAAAGGTTCTTAAGGTTAAAGAGGCTGAGACATTTGGCTCTTTCTTAATGTTGCAGAGGGACACAGTGGAGAAACCAAGTGCTTTCCTCCTGTGTCCCGTCTTCCCTGCCTTCTGCAGCAGCTGCTCTGTCTCTGCCCTGCTCCCTGGTCTCACCTCCCTGGCTCTGTCACGTTCAACACTGAGAGGCAAGAGTTCTCAACCAGTCACTGGGAGAATTCCGAACTGGGTTACGCCTGAGGAGGACACTTGTGAAGCACCTGGGGACGTCCAGTGCTGTGCTCAAGGGAGCTTCCCTGGACCCCGGTTGTAATCAAGCCATCTGCAAGAGCCTGGAGAACGCCACCAGATCTCTGCACAGTGCTTGAGAAAAACAAGAGAGCAAGACACAGGCCGACAACGAAAAGGAAGAATAAATCACCAGGAGGGGGAAGAGGCTCAGAGCAGCATGGGGCAGAGAGGGGGAGCCCAAAAAGCGATGACTGCCCATCCAGACTCACAGTTGATAAGTGTGGTGATTAATGGCAATTTAAATCAATTGCACCGATAATTTAAAAAATACATATTTATGTGGCGTTTAAGGCAAAGCATTTTCTATAACCGGGGCACATCACACCAAAGAAGGGTTCTAGTCCTCCTGGCCCGCCCGTGTAATTACCCAGAGTTTGGGGCCCGAGGTCAGGACTTGTCCACCTGTCTCCTAGCAAACAGCCTGTTGTGGGGAAGTTTTTCCATGTTTACCATTCAGAGTTCATACTGTCTCTCACACACCAGCTCCTCACTTTGTTGTTTCTGCTTTACCCCCTTTGATGGACTAGAGACTCTATAAAGCTTTATAGTTAGAGAAAACCAGAATCAAAGCGTGTTTCTCATCAACTCTCAGAGATCTAATCAGCAGCTGCTGAAGTTTCTGCTTTCTCCCCTCTCTCCCAGTTTCAGAAATCTGATAGGTGGTGTGGCTACATACGCTAACCTGCCTATCGAGGACCACCTTGCTAAGTCCCCAAATGCAGGGGCTGTGGTGACATGTTGCTCCTGCCTGCCAAAGCACCTTGCTTACCTTTATGTCTGGCAAAATAGCGCCCCAGAATGATGAGCAAGCACAGCATGGCGAACACCACCACGGCCACGACGCCGCCAATCACGGCATGATCCACTGCCCTTATTGAGCCTTCTTCACCTGCTCGAGAATCTGTTGAAATCACAAGAGGAATAGGGATGTAGAGCTTATTACAAGACACCAGGAGCCCTGGTGACACTGCCACCGGGGTTAGAAGGCCACCTTCCTTTTTAATGGAGGAGTCAGAGAGAACAGTCAAGATGGATCAAGTTCCATGGAAGGAACGGACTGACCTGTCCAGTGCTGAACTGATGTGTTCTGCCCACAAGGCAATCTCATTATAGGCAGTGCAGGAGTGCCAGTACGTGTGGAGCAGGCTCAGGGAGCCAGCAGGGGGACAGGGAGTCTACTCAATCCTGCCCTGGTCCTGGTGCCCACGCTATATCCAGCTGCAGATCCTAAGGAAGGAAGCTAACCTGGCTATCTGAGGCGGCCCTGAATGGTACCTTTAGGCAATCACAGGGACTGTAGAGGGGGAAAGGGGATCTCTCTATGGATGTCCAATGACTTAATCCACAATGGGTATATATAGGAGAAAATCAAAGCTCAAAAGCCACAGCTGCCTAGAGATAAAAGTAAGAATTATAAGCCTAAGGACAAGTGACATGCTGGCTACATGGAGGATGTATGAGGGAGTAAGCCTCAATTTAACCTAAAAACCTATTTCAAAAAAGACAGCAAGGAATAATTGTCCATTGCCACAGATGGTTTTTATTTATTTAACATTGCATGATGCAATTAATTTTCCTTTATAAGCATCACTCCCTCAGGATGTCTTCTTCCGACTGAGGAACGACATGTTTGGCTGGGGAACAACTCCAAAATGAACCCAGAATGAGCTATGGCGATGCAGAATGGATGTATGGCAGTGTAAACAATTTTAATTTAGGAATGTGGCTACATCACCCCTCAGTGAAATCCTAATGGCACCCGAGATTTATAATGTAGTAAAAAACAATTATTCTCCCGTTGATTAATACATTAACATTTTGGAGTGGAAGCTAAACCATTGTCTTTTTTTTTATTGAGTCAAGTACGACACCTCCATTAAAATGATTTACTAGCTGTACCCTACAATTTAAGCACAGCAGCAACAGAAACGGTAAAAATCTTTTAACTTTACATGATTTGTGAAGTCATATGTGAAGGATTTACCATTTAAATCTTTCAGTACAAGAAGCACATGGCCTATAAATCTGTCCCCCTTGCAGTTGCTGGATGCCTAAGAGAAATGCATTTCACCGGGAAGACTGAGAGTGCAAATTCAAGTCAATTTCTAAGAAAGATTTATCTCTGTCTCTCTCCAAAGAACAGAGCAAATCTCTGAAGCCTCCACCTCTAATAATATTTGAAGTTTATCGATCAAGTGTACAGATCCGTGACAGCTAAAGGTAATGGTGCTCTTTTGAGCCGAAACCTGATACAACGCTTTCAGCAGGAGGGCATGATTTACACTTTCTATCGATATTTCCAATTCTGCTCGGAGATGAAGTACTGAAGGATGTGGGGAAATAACTCGTGACTGAGGGGTCCATGAAAACTGTTTTAATTAAAAGAGTTTAAATTAAGATGGAGTATTTAAAGTGTTTCATTAAGTTACCTTTGAAAGGAGAAAAGAAAAACCAAAACCCTAAACCCAAACAGAAATGCCAAGTGGGAGGCAGCAGTGGGTCGCCCAGGACAACAGGATGATGGGAGTTTAATTGGAGGATGGAGATGGGTTGGAGGCAGAGAGCACCACAGCCAATTAGCCTGTGCCGCGGCGTGCGAGCCCCTCTAGCAACCTGTCTAATAAGCTCGGCTCAAAAAATGGTAGCGCGGAATCTCCCTCCTCAGCCGAAAACGTTGCTGATTGCAGATGTTCCAGCCTCCACTGTCTCAAAGTCATTTCAACAAGGCAGAATTCACCATGGCATTTTTTCCCCTTTTTTACAGACAAGAGAGCTTGTTGAAGGGGAGAACTTCCCTTGGGGTGCTGCTAGGAGAAAGGGTTTTACACACGACAGGGTTGTATCCCAATTGCTCAAGTTCAGAAGTGTTCACAGGGGTACACAGGTAACAATAAAGCTAGCCATGTGTATATTCCTCAGGGAGCTGTCAAACTAGGAGATTTGTAGGGATAAGAATTAACTAATCTCCAGCTGCCATGAGCTTCAGACATATTGGAATTTATATGCCTCTCAGTGAGCCTCAAATGTTTTAGAACTGGGTGAGGAAGGTGAACTGATTCTAGATATTGAGGAAAGGAAAAGGTGTAAGAGGCAAGAGATGGAGACAGATCTCATCTGGGGGCAAACTGAGAACACAGAGAAGCTTCCAGAAACTGTCCAAAGGGAGCTCTAACTTATTTGAGGGGAGGTACTTTCTTGTTCACTGGTAGAAGATTGCTTCTTCCATATGTAGGTATGCAAACAACCTAGAAGATTTATCAAACCAGAGAGAACAAGGAGCTGGTATGTGGGCCCTCTGGGGCAGGGAAAAACAAAAAACTCCTCAGAAGAAAAATATCACAGGGTATGTATCTGTGGGATTAATTTTCTGGGTCAAAACTATTCATCTGACCTTTGCTCCCCATGATCAATGCTGCTATTCCCCACCCCAACAGAATACCTAAGTTCTAGTTATCATTTCCACTCTCAAGGACATATATATTTTGCAGATACTTATTTATAAGCATGATCTCTCTAGGTATCTTCTGATACTCACTTTGATCAGAAGGTTTACTACCACCAGTTAATCACTAAGACATTTTTCCTGCCTTCAATTACTGCAGACGGACACAGAAGGTACCTGCTGTTTAATTTACAGGGCACACTGCCAGTTATGAGCTCCTCACTGCCTCTTCCCACCCTACTCCCACCTCCCGGGTTTACTGTGGGAGGCATTAATAGAGTTGTGCCCGTTCCTAAGTGCTTGTCATAGCCTGGCCTCCCCTGTGATGAGCATGGCTGTTTCCGGACCCACTGTACTCCCTTCTGTTCCCTGTGTGGCATGAACAGCGGAGGTCTGATGGTGCTACAACTACTGGGTCGACGCTGGTCACTAGTGCCTGCACCTGCCAGCTGGTGCTTCCTCTTGATAGGAAGTGACAGCACATGGTGCTGCAGGAAGGCCAAAACAGGAGACCGAAGAGAAGGTCAGCCACCAAAAGGGAGGATGCCACATCTCTGCTGAAGTCCATAGCCAGTGGCCTTTCCTGTTCAACTTGTAAGGCACAAATTCTGGCCTGTTCCTTGAGAAATGACTTGTAAGTGGAAGAGCTGTGGCTCTCACTGTCAGCTGCAGCGCTTGCTCCTCATGGGGAGCAGCCCCTTTCATGCAGGACCCATGCAGTGCTGGTTGTCCTGAGGACTGCCTCTCCAAATTTCTGGCTACCTTTCAGAGTCAGGTAGAGAGGGAGACCAATTCTACAGTTGCCCCAGCTTCTCAGCTGAAAAATAATCACAGGCATGTAGCACTTACAAATTCACCCCATCCTAACCAGCACTTGGTGCACACCTATAATCCCAAAACTCTGGGTGGCTGAGGCATGAGGATCCTAAGTTTGAGGGCAGCTCAAGCAATTCAGCAAGACCTTATCTCAAAATTTTCATGGGCTGGGGATGTAGTTCAGTGTGAAAGCCCTGCATTAAATCCCCTGTACTGCAAAAAACCAACTAACCCATCACAACAACAACCAAAAATACCCCCAAACAACAAAACCCCACATAAGCAAAGACAAGTCCTACAAAACCAAAACTGATACCCCCCCCAAGAAAACAAAATATACCCCACCTCCCATCCTTAGGCAAACAGTATCTCCTTGGGCTTGGAAAATTCATGTTTTCTTGTTCTCTCTAAGCATCTACAATTGTTCCTCCTGCTCAGGAATGGGGGCAAGAGTGTCTCCACTCTGGACTCAGTTCTATGTCAATCAACCTGAAAGGGGAGTCATATTTCTGCTGGGTATATGCTGATGGCAGAAAGGTTATTATTCCAGCCGTGAAGACCAGACATGCATGTAGAACATAGTCCATGTGGAGTCATTTCATCTGTGACTTCAAGCGAATTAGGCCTGGCTGCTGAGTATGTCTGACTTATGACGCCCATGCTGAGAGGTGTTCAAGACAATGCTCAGTGGTGGTACAACCTTTCTGCCTGTCTGTTCCACTCTGTAGCTACTTCTGTGTCTCTCAAAGTGACAGACATGTCAGGAGCTGTTTTGTGTTCATGAGTTAACATTTCTTTTGGCAGAGTTGAAACAACTCTCTCCAGGTGAGTGTACAAGCTGCTTGTGGAATGTTAAGTTGGCTACTAAATGCTTGGGTCATAGCTTCAAGCCCTTCTGGCTCACTTTAGTAGCTTAGAACTCAGGCTGGCAAGAACAAAAACATGAACAAACCCTCACGGGGACTCCTAAGAGGGTTTCTCCAAACTGCTCAGGCTTTTTCCTTGGGCCAGCTGAACTGGTCCAGTGAATTCCAGCCACGTGAAAGGAGAAGTTCTGAAGGCAGTAGTTCCCCAGGGCCTGACAAGGAGGGTGACTGCTGCCCTGCTCTACTTGTTTTCACATCTTCAACTATTTGCCCAACTTGTCCACAGGCTGCACTCCTGCAGCCAAGCTGCCTGGGATCCTTAGGTCTCCGTGTGGGATCCCACTTTCTGTGCCTACTCTGCCACCAAGCATGTGCCGTGGCATGTGATCTGGGATGTTAATGCCACAATCATGGATCTGTGATATGCCGAGGAGGCTCTGCTATTAAGACAGGGATGCAAGGGGGCACCAAGGAATGGCCAGAATATCCCAGACAAGCTCTAGGCAAGGAGGGCCTGGAAAGTGGGACTCCCTAAGCAGAGCCCTCAGCGACACTGCAGCTGGCCCAACCTGGAGCCCAGGCAGGGCTGCACAAAGTCAAGAGTCAGTCTTTTGGCCAAAGTAACACCTAGCTTTCTAGTTCTGAGGAAGTGAAGTGTGCAGCATTAATACAGAATGAAACATGCAGTGAGGGGCACGCTGGCCATGGTATACTGGCTCACCCGCACATTTCAAACCAGCCCAGCACAGGCACACCTAGACACTCCTCTTAACTGCACATACATATTCTTTCCAGAGGCTATTAACTACTTTATTTCTGATCTTAAAAGTTGGCGTTTAGGACACAGGGAGGTTCAATTCTTGTTTACTGGACTACTCAGATACTCAACCTTCCTCTATCCATGGGTGACTAGAGAATCTGCTAAAATTGTGGATTTCTGCAACAGTCTTGTCACTTGCTTTAGTTGAGGTCTTGCTGGACAAGTCAGTTTAATTAACAATTCTTAGAACTGGTATTTATAATAGAAATGCTCTCACTAGCTTCCTAGGGCTTTAGAGATTAGTCCATCTCAGGAAAAGCTTAATGACTACGATGTCATTTGCTAGTTCTTGTTAGAAAGATAGAAAAACTGGTGGTCCATTTTTCAAATCTGAAGCAAAAATAAAATCTGACTCAGAAAAATAAAAACAAACAACAATTAACCCCAAAACATTCACACAAAAAACTGTTGCCATCTGAAAAATGAAGCCACTCACTGTCACCACCTATTGAAGCTCCCATCTAGGCAACAAAAATAAGTGCGCATTTTAAAAAGCACAACTTTATTACTGAAGGGGAACCAACTGAATGGCAAGTGCTGACAAAATGCCACATTATTTGCTAATCCTAATATGTTATTCTTCTTTAAGATTTGCTTTTCTCAGCACCAATTCAATTATAGATGCTACAAATCCTTCTGACATTTAATTCCCTCTTGTCAGAGAGTAGTAAATGTATACAGTACACACACAGCTTTCCCATTAAGATGTTAATATATATTGGAGCACACTAGCCTTTATGCAGTATAACCTTTCTTTTCTGTCTTAGAAAATGGAAGGGAAGGCATAAACGCAAGGCAAGAAAATCATACAGAGACCCATATAGCATTCTAGCTGTCTAGTCTACTACCTGTCAGCTGCATTCAATTCTAGCAATGGCACTACAGCTATTCTAACATTCAAAGGAACTACGTTAAGCTACTTAAAGGAAAACTGCAGTAAGCATCCTCTTTGTGCCTCCTGGAGCTCAGTATATGTTCATTTAAATCAGAAGATCTACACACAGATTGCGGCTGTACATTGTCACCAATCAGTGATCAGGACTCAGGCTTTTTTGGGCAGTCACTGTCCACACTGTTCAGGAACAGGTCCAATTAGAGGATGAGTCAGAAGCTCGTCTCCTGCATGGACTGTGGGAAAGCGCCCTGGACTTACCATCAGAGCTGCGATAAAGTTGAGCTTCATTGTTTTTTTTCTCCCTGACTTCAGCCAGGTCAAGCAAGTCCTCTGAGACACTGAGCACATTACATACTTCACAAGGTTGCTCAGAGAGGCCAATGTGTGGCTGCGTATGACAGTGCCTATTGGGCTCAGGCTTGGCCTATTATAGGGACTGAGCAAGTGTTCACCAGAGCTAAATTTGCTACAGGAAAGCTTAGGAAGGGTTTTCTGGCTCTTAGAGCCAACCCAAGACACATGATTATGAGTCCTCAAGGGTGAAGGTTGTAGTGCATACCCAGCACTCCTCAGACTGAGGTGACCGGTGAACATTGAAGTGAAGGCACTGAGGTCTTTCTTTGCACTTACATGGAATCAATACAGAGCGTAACTAATGGCCTCATTGTCCTCTTAGGTGGCCAGGGCCGGGGGACTGGCAGCTGCAGGCTACCTAGTACAAGCTATGATTCAGGTGTACTGTTTGAGTGTCAAAAACAGTTAAAAAAAAAAAGAATATTAAATACTTGTTCACTAAATATATGAATAAATTATTTTCTTTTCTTTCTCAAATTCCTTGATTTAGTTAATTTAGCCAACAATAGACCTGACTTGATGCCACTGAATGCAAATCCTCCAAGGTTTAGAATCGCCAGAGACCAGCGCCATACTTATGACTTTGCTCCTTCATCTCCTAACAATGACGACTTAGAAGTGCAGCTGCAACAGGAAGGCACGGAGGATGACACCAGAGTTTTCCTTGAAGGAGCAGGCACCTGAGAAACAGCACAAAGCTGCGAAGTATTTCCAAACACATAATTCCCACTAGAATCTCTCTCTACAGAAAGATGCTTTAGTGGACCTCAGGCATTTGGGAGTGTGAGGATGGATTAATGAATGTGGTGAAGTCACCCCAAAGCAGTGTCCAACCTGTAGAACTGGAATTCACACTTTGCATTGTGGCCTGCCTCTTTTTGCATTTGGAGGAAAAGTGCCCATTTGGTGGTCTCCTTCCTCCCCAATAGTGGAAACAGTAATGTGTTGGATTATGGGAAAGATTGGCAGTAGGATAAAAAGAAAGCTCATGTTGGGGGAGAGTCACCTTGGAGCTGGCAGGGCCCCAGTGTGATTTGTTAGTCTACTGCCTGGCACTGGACTGAATTTTGAATGAAGGGAATTTATACCTTTTAACATTTTCCAACTCACCACTTTCTCATTCCTTTTAGGACCACCTCAGGGTCCAATTGACAATTTAGGGGAATCAATGGGACAATGGCATTGACAATATCAGAGCAAAGTTTAGCTTTTCCTTAAAGGGTAAGAGCTTCATTTAATGCTGGAACAAGAAACTTTCTAGGTCATTCCATCATGGTTCGCTCTGAGATGGGCTATGTAGAGCCTGATTTCCCCTCTTCATTTCCTGGATGAACACACTGACATGACAAGGGTCAAGAGGAACAGATTCCCAAAGGCCCCAGAGTGAAGGGAGCCATGTACTCTACAGAGGAGGACCACTCTAAATTGAGGCCCTCTATTTCCCTTGGATGCAAGAGGACTCAGGCTCAAATTCTGACAGTGTATTAAATAAACCACTTAGCCTGGTTTCCTCATTTATGAACAGATAAACAACTCTTCCTTAACAATGACATAGGATGCTCTCATGGCTGGCTCGTTTTCACCTACAGGTCCTCCTGTCCCAACATCACCATACCCCTCAGGTGAGCTTTACTAAACTGGCCTGTAACTCCTCCCTGCCCCTGCACTGGCTTTCACTTTATCCTCAATTATGTTTTCATAGCATTTGCCATTGTCCCAAATTTGTGTTTCAAATATTTGAATCAAGAAAGTCACCATATGAAAGCAGGACTGGGCCAGTGACAACCAGGGCTGCTCGGGCTCCCATCTGTCTGGTCTTGTTCACTGCTGCACTCCTGCTGCCAGCCCAGTGACCAGCACACTGAGCTCAAGTTTTGTTGAGTGAATACATTAAATGAAATAAAATGTGTGAAAAAGCTTTGTAAGCTGTGAATTATGATACACACGTGAATCATACCACACTTCAGAGTTATGGGCCATGTCTTAAGTGCATCTGCCTAGCTCATCTAGCTTTTGACATTTTCTATATGGCTATTATTATTAGTCTACCAAGAAAATAAAATTGTCTATTGGCTAAACCTGGAGCATACTTCATGTGTGGGTCAGTAAGAAAAGAGATTCTCCCTCAATGCACATTTTAAGCTAGTTCAGTGAGGCCTTTGGGATGCTCCAGGATCCAGTTACCATCCATTCTACCTTCACTAATACTCCAGATCCAAGGGCTTTTAAAAGCTTGCATTATCTAAATTTAGATTCTATCTTTGTGATCCATTTACGGGACTATTGTTGGATTCTTCCTAACATGTAGATAAGGGGATCAAACATGCAGAACTGCCTTCCATCCATGCATTTGTGTGTGCGTATGCACGTGTGTGTATTGTGAGGGCTATGGAGGATTTTTCCAGATCACCCTCTTATTTGTAGTGTAAGAATTGAAAGCAACTCTGATATTTCTTGGTAACTTTGCTTCAACAGAAGTTGGATAGATGGCTTTGATTGAGCCGCAGGGCCAGTCTCTGGCACACTATTACCGCCTTTCCCTACCAAACTGCTCCAGAAGGCCCCTCCACTGCTGAAAGGAGGGAGGCAGTTGAAGACATTAAAAAATTGTTTTAAGTAAAAATGAAGGATAAATATGCTTAAAGCTAGTCGATTCCACATGGGTGGTAATAACCACCAGCTGTCACCAGGAAACAGTAGATACAATTGGTAAAACAATTCAAAACTCATGTGGATTCATCATCAATAAACTTAACACCCAAAAAGTAAATGAAAGGTTCAAAGTAGAGCTGCATAAGCTCCCTGTGTCTGCCAATAATTAAATCACTGAAGTACACACAAGCGTCATTTTTAAATGCAGACTACAGAAGAAGATCAGCTGGGTGACTTGCTTTGCCGGGTGAAGATGGCACACCATATGCTGCTTATGAAACTGTCATTAATTGAGGAAGTGGCTCTGGTGAACAGGGATGTGGGGGCAGTGGGGCAAGGAGAAAACAGACCATCATTATCTGGAAGTATACAATATTTTTCAACTATACAAAAAGGGTGTAATTTCTACCCCCATGCAGCAGGGAATGCATAATATTATTCATTACCACAGTTTAGCATTAAATGTGCAACACCTACTCTAATTTATTGATGGGCTGTTTAAGACGGGTGTTAACCTGTTTGTCTTGTATTATAATTGAATTCAGTCTCTAGGCTACAGAAATTTGAGAAGTTCATCCTTTCTCAATCAATATGCTCCCCTTCAGTGACCCATTTCAAGACAGCTTCATAAAAAATAATGCATTTTGTTTTAATAAATTTAAACACTATGACAGCTGCTCAATTTTTATTGGTTGTTTTTTTCCCTTCACATGTCTCTTTGCTGCCGAGGGAAGCCAAGCTCACAATCAATAGTAATTGATTAATCAGCATCCCCTTTGAACAAAGGTGCTAATCAGTTTTTGATTAGTTCATCAAACCAGATGCAAAGGCAGCCTGGCCCTAGCCTGCTAGTTCATCACTGCTATACATGACTTACGGCTCCTGAGTGATAGGACTGCAGTGTTCTTGGAGGGAGTGGGGAAGAGGGACAACGTAATTATTAATTTAACTGAGTTATCATGAGCACAAACAGTTGTTGGTTTATTGCTTCTGACTTGGATGATTGATAGAACTGCAGCAGGAACCCATCTGACATAATTCAGGACTGAGACCTGAAGACTCCTAATTGATGAATGCTGGGGAGGGGTGCACAGCTGATTTTGTCATCTCTGCTATCACTTGTGCCTCTCCGAGGGATCCTGGTCTGGCTAATCCGCCAAGAGGGATCAGGGCTGCTCAGGAGATTTCTTGTCAGGATCTTTGAAAAGATCCAATTGCCAGGGACACTGTATCGGAGGTCTGTTTTGTTTAGGGTCTGTATCTGAATGGAGATCATCTGCCACCAGCGACACATCTCTCCATTCCTTCCAGCATTACATTTTAAGCAGGAAGAGGTACATTCTCTTATTTATTGTTGTTTATTTATTTGGTACAGGGTCTCACTACCTAGCTTGGAGTCACAGTGATCCTTCTGTCTCAGCCTCCCTAGTGCTGGCATTACAGGTGTGCGCCACCACACCCAGTTTCAGTGCCTAGCTTGGGGCTGAGCCGGCATGATGTACAGTACCAGGGATTGAACCTGGGTCCCTGCGCTTGCCAGGCATGTGCTTGGACTGCCAAGGTATCTCCCCAGCCCCATGCCTTTATTTTTAAGAAAAATTAGGTTAATGTTTTTGGAAGTTCTCTAAATACATCATAAATAAGAGGTAAACAAGACATATCATTTATTTATTCATTATTTAGGTATGTGTTTAATTATTTAAATTCCTTATGATTCAGGATTCTTTCATGCATCTGACACATACCATCTGGGTGCTGACTGCAGGACAGGGGAATAGCAGTGAACGAAATGTAACCAAGCCTCCAATCTGGGAAAACCTAGCAGCTACGCTCACACTGGCACGTGGTCCATAACAGAAAAGTAAAGGTACCCTCGAGGTTTAACAGAAGCATATAGTTGGCAATAAATCTATTGTAGTTTGAAAAACTGGGCAGTTTTAAGATAGTAATCTTGCTCTTTCACTGGGTGAGATTTAAAGTTAAGGATAGCTTCTCAGCAACCAGCTATTCAAGGGAATAGCAATGAGAACTTCAGGAAACAGTGATACAAAAACTTCCTTTCCAATGGGCTGGGGTAATCGTCCATAACTCTGTCCCTTATTGCTTCCCATCAATGGGGAAAGGGCCAGGCTTACTGCCCTCTTAGGTGACTGATGGAAATGTTTAAGGAGCTTTGGCTGGTTGGTGGTGAAGCTGCACATCATGGGAGCTTATATAATTGTTTAGCTCTGACCACTTTAAATCTCCTCCCTCCCTTCTTTTTAGGATATGCTTCTTATTCTGGATTAGTAACACCTAAATTCTGGAATCAAGCATGAAACCTACTTTTGCAAGAGCTCAGTGTGCTGTGAAAAAGGTCTGAGGTGGATAATTAGTTTACATCATGGTGTGTGACAAAACAATCCCCCCCATTCATCCCTGGCCTCCCACAGCCCCTTTTTCTAAAATATTTACAACATGGGTTTTCCAGTCTATTCCATAGAAGTAGACAGTCAATATGAGTTTAAGATCTTGTCACATAATCCAACATCCTTAAACTGCTTTGTAATGCAACAAAATTTCTCCTGAGCCATTACATATCTTAGACATAAACATGATTTAAAGCCACTGAACCCAGAGTGGTTTTAGTACAGTCCCAAAGATAACTTGACCTCCACTGCATTAACAGCCCTGGCCTCAATCTCAACTATAAATACTACCACACAAGGAAGAGAACTGGGAAAATGAATGGGGAGGAAGAAAGTGTTGACAAAAATCTGTCCTTTTGTTTTAGTCTTAAGATCCACATGTGCCAATTGACTGCTCGGTGAAGCAAATGGCCATTTTGTAGAAGTGGACAGAGCGTTCACAGGTTGGACACTGCAGAGCCTTACCTAATGACTATCCCTTACCTGAGAGGTCCTCACTGTCCAGTTCTTCTGCGGAATTGGGCAACTGAGTAAGGCCTTACAAGTAAAAACAAATCGTTTTTCTTTTCATTCCTCGAGGGACATAAACAAAACACTTAAGAACTGAGGATGAATTTTGTTAAAAAACATGAGCCAAATCTCTTGCTATCACTTGCTGTTTTTTTTTTTTGATAGCTTGAATGTATTAATCCATAAGTTCATTTCTTCAATCATGTAATTTTGTTATTGATACACAATCGAGGCAGAAAGATTCCTCAGTCTCCACTGTTCAAAGCATATGAAACATGAAGGTGAATGTTAAAAATCACTCATTCATAACAGCATGCAAAAAGAAAAAAAAACTTGATTGTTAGCTATTGATGTTCTACTATATCTCTTAAACACAAATGTATTTAGATGTTACATACTGATGTATGTAAGTTTTATTTCATGTTTTACCGTAAATTGAAATCCTTTGCCAATACTGATAAACAGTTCATTATCAATTTATGATGATCTTGGATCACATATTTCAAAATGGTACAGCATCTGCTAACTGCAGATGGCAGGTTAGGCCTTCGTCAGAAAATCTGATTCGTGAAACGATTCTTTAAAAAGAGAATTTCATAAATCAATGGTATTTCTGAAAAATAAAACCCTCAAAGCTGAAAAAGCAGTTAGGTCAGGAGGTAATCAAGTGGGGGCTTGAAATTGCATATATCCCAGCTAACCCTAATGCTGCCCAGCTGGGATGTTTTTCAGCTAGCTTTGATTTGAATTAAAAGAGGTGAAGAGGGAAGCTGATCAACAGCGGGTGGCTCCGCTAGGAGATGGTTCCCATTTCCTCATAGCTTATTTGTGGGCTGGTCCTTTAACAAAGTGGACTAAACACAAAATATTAAGACAGTCAAAGCAGCCTAGGCTTGTTCTTTGCTGCTGTGCTCCAAGCCCATCTGACTGCCTGAGGAGCTCTAACTCCCACAGCTGTTAGTTTATATTTCTCTAATGAAACTGGTCACTCTGGAAGATGCAATGGCAAGGTCTTTGGAGAGACACATGGATCTTATTTTTGCATCTTCTTCTCCTACAGCTAAGACAAAGTAAAGTCTCACTAAATGTTTGCTGAAATGATGGGCTGGGAGTGACCCTCAGGGAATCACCAAGCAGAGCCTAAAAGCAACCAAAACAAATGCTCTGGAGACCAATAATATCATAATGAGAGTTCTACATAAAAAGAAAATCCCAAATTAACCAAAATAGTCCTTTACAAACAATCCTAACCCTTGGATTCTGGAAGGTGTTTTATAAAGAAGCCCACTGACTACTGATAGCCAGGTTGAGTCTGTGAGAGAAAGTTGTCATATGAAGAGCCCCCAGGAAGGGGAACGCCCCTCACAACCTATAGATGCCAGTATCAAGGGCAGATGCCACATCAGAACAAGAGGCTCTCGAATCCACAGGAATTCGAATGAATTCCAAACTATGAATTTAAGGCTACTGAAAGCAAAGCAGTCATGAATAAATTATAGGCCCACTGAATAGGAAGGCTGTACATTTGTTCTGAAGCCTGATTGGCTGAATGTATTTCTACTTCTAATTGGCTTTATCCATTGTATAAGGACTGATGAACATAATTATTTCAATAACTGTTATAAATGGCCAATGTAAAGTACTTCTTTGTAGTAAATTATGCATTTGCAGTTCTCAGAAGCCTAATCCCTTACTTCTACGTGGCCCAATGAATATCAAAGTGTTCTACATGTGCGTTTATGTATCACTAACCACATTAAACAAGGAGGTTTCAAGTAGGCAGCTTTACTGCTTCAGGCTCGTTTCCTTGGGGAGGGCTTTAGAGAGCTAATTTAAAAAAAATGAAGATAAATATGTTTATGGAATATCATTGATATGCAAAGTTTTCCATTATGAGGCGGCAGACAGTTGATATACACCTCATTAAAGCTGAAACTGTCATTTTTAATGACATAGACTTTAAAAAATACCAAATCATACGGAATCTGCTGCTCAGATTATGTTCCAAAGTGGGAAGACATTTAGGCTAGTGGTGTTAATTTTTTTTTTTGCAATATTATTGTCTTTTATGAATCTACAGTGCTCTGCCATAGTTGGATAATTTCTGAATAAAAATAATTAGGAAGAACTTACGGAAGCACCAGTATACAAGTGAGGACAAGCAAAATGTACCTCCTAAAATTGCTATGATTTAGGTATTTTTCTTTCATGGTAAAAAAAAAATACACTTCTCATTTTTTTTTT
>NDGN011350414.1:0-15692 GCA_002564285.1 Tympanoctomys barrerae | reverse complement strand
ACCCCAGCCACTGCTCTCTGCCTAAGCAGGCATTTTAATCCACTGAGCTATCTGGCCAGCCCACTATTTCTAAGTATATACTCCAGCTTAGAATTTAGAATCCATTCATCATCAAGAAGAATGATAAACAAAAATAAAAATAATGCTAGTTGGCATAGACTCACTACATACCCTGCTCTGCAGAGAACACTTTACATACATTATCTCCTTTAATTCTTATAAAGGCTCATCCTGTCTTCTAGGGAATGGAAGGGTAATCTAGGGAAGTTAAATTTCTTGCTCCCGATAACCCATGCAGGGTCAAAAGCTCTAGCTCTTAGCAGTTTGTCTTTCTGCTAATACCATGAAGAGTGTATGTGTTTAAAAAAGGCCCCCAAGCACTCTGAGGATTCAGTGTGATAGAATTAGTAAATGCCAGTCAGTGTCAGCAAGGAAAACACAAGTCTCCTGATTTGAGCAGCTTTTCCATAACATGCCTTATGACACACCTGAGCATCTCACAGTCCATTATTCTAAGTGGAGAGCAAGACAGAGAAGGAGTCCTCACAGCAGCAAAGCTGCTCAGAAACGTCACCAGGGCTCAGTTGCAGAGAAAGCTACAAGGAGAGGCCCATAAGTGGACCCTTACAGCAGGGAGATCGTGAGAGCCTGGTGCTAGAATATTCATTGTAATTAAAAAGCAATCTGTTGCCTCCACTGTTAAAAAAAGTAAAGCCCAAATTAGAGATTTCAGAGAGGGAAACAGAACTGCAGTCTTGTGGATCAGATGGGAATGCAGTGATGGACCTATTATTGTAACAAAGGCTTTACTAGAACAGGGGCTATTCATTTACACACCACGGCTGTACCAAGCCATGACAGAGTTGTAATGGAGTCTCAGGGTCTAACGTGGTACTGATCTATTTAAAAAAAGTGGCTAAGCCCTGCTGTAGAGAAATGTTAACTGTCAGATTGGGGGTGTTATGGTATTGCCCAACAGGGGAAACATTTCCAGCAGGCCCTGATGCAGGAAGTAAAATTTTGTACAACAGGAATAGAATAAAAAGTTGGCTCAGGTAGGAGAATTAAAAATTTGAGCCTATCCTGGGTAACTTAGTAACTTAATGAGAACTTACTGTAAAATAAAAATAAAAAGGGGGCTGGAGATGTAGCTCAGCATGAAGGATCTGAGTTTAATTTCCAGTACCACACACATACAAAATTCATGAAAGGTAAATTCTGGGAGCAGAACATTGTCCATCACCAGATAAATGGGTAAAGGACATGTGACATACACATACAGTGGAATACTAGTTGTTCAGCCATAAAGAAGGGTAGATTGGAGTCATCGCCAGGAAAATGAGTAGATGTTCAGACCACAGTGCTAAGTGAAAAATAACAGACACAGATAGTTACACATCTCATTTTAATAGAAGAAACCCAGATATAAGTAATTTAAAGAGCTAAATGAAATAGACATGGTAGAAAACAAGGGGTAGAATTTTTGGAGATGGAAAAAGGAGATCCATACAAGGAAGGAGAGGAGAAATTGAGGGGGAAGTAGAAACGATCCAGATGAATTTATGTACTATAAATGTATTCTAACATAAAAGAAAATTTCAAAAAGCAACTATTAAGCCATATTCAGTTACAAAGAAATTCTGGAGGGTATGTAGTATACATGAGTCTGAAGAGAGCAGAGGAGGAGATAAACATAGGAGTTGTGACATCATCATTCATGGCTCTCAGAAATTAGACAACTCTTATTTGTTTATGTTAAATGAAATAAAATCTTTCACAAAAACTCCACAGTCAGGATAACACTTTCTTTGAAAAAAATAAATATTAAGAGCATCTCTGAATATAATGTATAGTAGTAACCAAAGCTCAAACTTGGACAGCACTAGCAGGCACCAGGAGATATGAACAGTATTCTGTAAGAGTGGGAAGAGGCAAGACCAATGTATGGCAACTTCCTAAAGTTAAAAAAATAATAATAAAAATACTCAGAATCACTGGGAGGTGGCATCATGCATATTTGGAATCACAACACTCATTTCATCACCCCTCCAGTTTTGCCAGTTACCTGTCTTTGTACCAGGATGCTAATATTTTTCCAAGCAAGGTGCTGCAGCCCTTTAATCCAAGCATTATGAGAGGCCGAGGCAAGCAGATTGCAATTTCCAGCCCAACTTGGGCAACTTAGTTATAAGGATCTTAGCCAGACCCTGTCTCAAAGAAAAAAAGAGCTGAGGATGTAGCTTTTCGTGAGGTCCTGGGGTTCATCCTCAATACCACAAGCTAGCAAGAACTCTTTGTCTCTCATGAAAGGAAAAGCAGTTGGAAGCATTGGGTATGTCTCACTATTTAAGACTCTGGAACAACTCTGGTCAGGCAATATAAATTTATGCAAGCTACTTTGTGTCTTGAAATCTCCAAGGCTCTTTTGGCATTTAAATGAGCTAACATAAATCAAATTCTATGTACAGCAATGCTCAAACAAGAGGTTCAAAAAATGTTAGCAATAATTTTTAATCAACCTTTCTGTTGTCTTCACAAAGATCTTGAATTAAAGGACTCCTTTAAGTACTGCTGCATGGAGAAGATACTTGAGCTGGTAGTTTCCTTTGTGACTGTGATTGTTATGATTCCAGGGCTCGGGAAAAGAAAATGTCAGGTAAACAGCTGAATATTAATGTGCCAAACCTGATTCCATTTGGGTGGTTGGCCCATTTCTTTACTGATTCGAAGTGTTTAATCTTCTCAGTTCAACAAATCTAACCCATATGCAGTCAATGAGATCCCAAAAAACTGTACAAAGAATATTAGCTAAATAGCCATCTAATCCTAGAAAAATCCTAAGCAGCATTGCATTTAGCTGGTAGAGACAGGCATACAATTTAACAACCTGTTTGTTTTGGTCAATCTTTTCTTTGTGCCTGAGAGAGAACAGATTCCATTTGGAAGTACCCCCCATACACCTTCTGATTTACACTTTCCTGTCATCCCCTCGAAAATGTGATATAAATTTCCAACAGCATACATCAGATTTTCCAGAATCCTCATTTAAAAAACAAAATTCAGCACTACAGTTTGCGAACACAACACTTTTAGTGAAAGCTTGTTTTTTACTTCTATCTATAAGATTATTTTTTTCCAGGCAGGAGCAAAAGTTTGAATGAGATGGCATCTGTCTGCATTAATGAGTTGCTGGAACGTGATCTCCTGGGTCTCCTTGTCAAACTGAAATGTCACTCCACTGCTCTTATCAACGGATTGCGGATTTCTCACGTTTTTTCTTGACTCCTTAAACTCTGAGTGTGGTTAATCCCTTTTCTATTTTCCTTGAGTCAGAGGATTTTCATGTGTAAAAGAGCAACTCTCTTTCTCTATTCATGGTTATCTTTGGAAGCTGCATCTCAGCAGAGAAGCGGGGGCAACAGTGATGGGTGAGAGGCACTGGCCAGTGGGACACTCACAGCAGTGGGGACTGACTGGTCCTGCACTCAGATTTTGACTTCTGTGCTTCATTGCCTGCACTGGGCAGAGGTTGTATCTATTGTAGGTGCTCACTTTTTCCCAGTCCACTGGGGCCTTCTGCCTTGATGCCAGTGCTTGTGTGTGTGTGTGTGTGTGTGTGTGGAGTGGGGTGGGTAGCAGGTAGCCGGGTGTTTCCAGAGATTAGTAGAGGCTCTGGTCCAAAATGATGTTGTATTCTAAACCCTGACACAGACTCTTAGCAAAGGCCAACATTTATTAGACTTCACATGATACCAATCTTCTGAAGTGATGTCTTAGATTTTACTTTTTTTTACTCTGAAGGTTGTCAAGGAATTCAAGTCAATTTATTTGTCACTTTTGTATTCAGTGACTAAAAGCATAAGTCCTGATGTTGGTTATCTTCTGTTACTTTCACTTCTCTGTATCCAATCAATAGGAATAATAAAATAATATAACTGAGAGTTTGAATATTAAATAATGTTGCAAAATACTACTGTGCCGAGCAGCTAAAGTGTCTATAGACATTTCTAACTACTCTGCCTTGTTATTGGCTGGATAAGGCTCAACTAAAGCCCAGAAACAGAAACTAAGGTTCCTAACACAAACCACACAGAAGAAAGCAAAGTCAGGGCTAGAATCTAGGTTTTCTGCTAGCTAGTTCAATCAGATCAATGTAGTGGAACAAGTCCAATTAACTCCATTGCTAGTGAATCAGTCCTGAAAAACATTCACATTACAGCTGGTTCACACATGCATCTTGCCTCTGGAATGACTTGATGAGACTGTGACCAAGAAAGCACTGTGGGAAGGAAAACACTTAGATGCAGGTAATTTTGAGCTCATGATGTATTTCCACAAATCTGTAACTTAAACCATGAGTCTCTTCATAAAGGACACATGGCACATAGGTGCAGAAGATACCCAGATAGCACTTAACTTTCCCTTTCTTAAGTAGTTAGTTCAAGCACCTGAGTAGACACTTTTGTTCATATTTTTAGTTTTACTCCTTTGGTACAGGGTCTCACTATGCAGTTTGGACTCATAGTGATCTTCCTGTTTTAGCCTCCCCAGCGATGGGATTACAGGCATGTCCCACAATTGCCTCGTGGGTACCAGGGATTGAACTTGGGTCTTTGTGCTTGCCAGGCAGGCACATAGGCACTTAGGCCACCGAGCTGTTTCCCCAACCTTTTAGTAGATATTCATATCCCAAATTCCTCAGCCATTAAAAGAACATGTGACCTGAAACAAAATATTGTAAAACATCACATTTCAGATACTATTAATAAATATATGAAGTATTAGAAATATAATACTAATATAATACTAAAATATACAGCTCAAGAAGCTGAGGCACTAGTGTCATAAATTTAGATTAAAATGGGCAAACTTATGAGACCATACCTCAAAATAAAAACTAAAACATGACTGAGGAGGGCTCCATAGCTCAGGGGCTTGAGCACTGGTCTTGTAAAAATAGGCTGAAGATGTAGCTCAGTACAAAGACCCCAAATTCAATCCTCAGTACCACCTAAAACACACACATATATATCTGTATATATGTATGTAAGTACATACATATATTAAAATATTGCTATACCACTTCTTAATGTTGAAAATAGTTCAGACAGAAACAATTTATTTCTTGTTCCATATTTATTTTTTGTGTTGTTGATGACATCAATGGATAAAAACTCAGTTAGATGTGGGGCCAGGAAAATGGCTCAGTGGAATAAGTGCTTCCCTGGCAAGCACAAGGGTCTGAGTTCAATCCCCAGTTCTGCAAACAAAACAAAACAAAACAAACCCCCACCTCAGTTAGATGAATATATGACATCAAAAATATGTGTCAAAAAGCACTAGCATATATAATTTTGAAATTAAATTATCTTAAACTAGTAGCTGGCTGGGTGTCCAACAGATGCTGAGTATCACTGAGTCTTCTGGGAAATCTAGTCTCCTGTGGGCTTCTGTGAGAAAATTCTATTTCTCTGGGTGGCCTGGCACACAGTTTGAGAACCATGGACATGGTCTCACCCTCCTTATCTTTACCTATAAGTCTGGCAAACTACTATTGCATATCACATTAATGAGGCTAAAATTCAAGAGTAAAACAATCAAGCACAGAGAACACTCAGACTCAGCCTTTAGTGTAGTTAAAAATCATGATTTCTGTTTTTTAAAATGTAAATTACTAGATTACTATTTCTAGAAACTATGACTCAATAGGGTTGGAAAGTTCTCCAGGAACCTGCATTTTAAATCTCATCAGAGTTTTACATGTAGGTGGCCTAAAGGTTACACTTGCAGAAAAACTGTTTAGATGTAATATTTACATATATGGGAGATATTAAAATGCAAGCATTTTAGGAAAAAGAGTTAACCTCAGACATTTTATTTTGAGTGGATAATATATTTTTAAAAAACTCAAAATGACTCCAGTGGTTTGCTAAGTAAGTTTCTCTCATCCAATTTCTTAGGCGATCAATCTATAGATTGTCCCTCAGCCCTACACAAGCCACTGGAAGGACTGTTAAAACAACTAACCTATAGGAAATTTGTTCTTTGAATAAAAAAGCCTTCCAAAGGAAAAAAAATTATAGTTGGTGTATGAAGAATTTGCTATTGAATCTTAAAGGCTGCACTGTATAAAGTGAAATTATTATTATTAAATTCTCCACAGATTACAAGGTAGTAGCAATTCCTATTGTAAAGGCCAGATTGTGCCTTTGTGATGTCTAACTTGCTAAGCACAAGGGGAAGAGACTGCCTCTTGAAGGATATTTGCCTACAGCGTAATACCAATAATGGAAATAATATCAGATCATATAAAGTTGAGGCTTTTATTCTCCACAGAACTGAGAAATGATGAGAGAAGCACGCTGGGAATTTTCCTCTTAGATTAAATATTTGAATCATGACTGTCTGAGACAATCACATTCAGCTCGAAAATTACTTTGCTATCTCAAGCATGCTGAGAATAAAAGACACTTTCGGTATCACAATTAAGACGTGAAAATCTTATTTTCTGTGGGATTTGTATAGGTAAAAAAGAGAGAAAATATCTGAATAGTGTTTAATGTTTTAGTTAAACTTACTCCATTTTTCGGCGAGGGTACAGAGTAAACAAGTTCACAGACTTCTCCAAGTGATTAATGATACTTTGCCTAAGTTCTCATTCTAAGCGGAATCGGACAAGATAAACAAAGCAAAAGCTCACTGGGCAAAACCACTTTGTTGTTCTTCACTGAGGTGGCAAATCTTCAGTTTTCTGGCAACTTCTTATAATTCAATAAAAGCTGGCTTGGGTTTCACATTTCATTAATACTCATACAGGCCTTCTAGGATGGAGAAGAACTTTCTTTTGGGTTCACTCTCCATGTCCTATTTTTGCCAGAGTTAATAGTCATTTACAATGGAGGCCACAGAAAAAATGGATCAGATGGGCGGAGAAACACTCCGTCCATCTGAAGCCCAGCTAGTCCTTTCACACCTTGCTGGCTTTAGGGGAGGATGGTCACTAATTGATAGTGCAATTTCTTCAGCGAGTCCCCTTCCCACAGTGTGCCCCACACAACTAACAATTCCCAAAGCCACCAACTCCAAAACCAGCTTGGTGCTCCAAGCTTTGTGAAGACTGCCATTTTCAGTTTGCGTATCTCCATTTTCCCTATTAAGCTCCAGCTAATCCAAGCAACTACGTGTCTTAGTGTGTACTGTAGTCCTCTACTTCAGTGACTCATCTTATTCTAGAAGACTAGTTCACTCTGTGCATCCACAGATACCCCATTAGGGAATGCAGCCTCTTCTAGCAAGGCTTATCTTGAAGCGCCTCCATTGCAGAAACACCATTCCCCCCCCCCATTTTCTCTAGATAAATGCTATTCTGTATATTCTTGTAATTCTAAATAGAGCCACACAACCCAGCAAAAATATTATTACTGTTTTTGAATATGAAGTTGGCACTTGTGTTTTGAGCATAGCTCTACCAAGTATGGCACTAAAAACAGCTTTTAAAAGGTTTTTTTTTTTTTTTTGAACCAGGGATTGAACTCAGGCCCTTGCGCTTGCCAGGGAAGCGCTTATTCCACTGAGCCATCTCCCCGGCCCCTTTTTAATAGTTTTTTAAGAATGATTGAATGGCACATACCTATAATCCCAATACTCTGGAGCCTGAGGCAGGAGGATTGTTGTGAGTTTGAGGCCAGTCTGGGTTACATAAGCTATTTCAAGGTTAGTCTGTACTATATATTGAGAACCTGTCTCAAAAAAAAAGTGTTTCAATTACAAAAATTTTCTATTCTCTTGTAGTATATAAAGTTCCTTTAGAGAATGAATGAGCCTTGAATTTGCTGTTTTCTGCCAAATGTGGTTGTCTAGTTCTATCTACAATGTCATCATTTTTATTTTTAAATTTTCACTTTTATTCCAAAGCACATCAATATTACATTCATTGTGGGGAGTTTAAACATGTGTATAATATATCTTATTTTCTTCCCTTTCTCTCTTCTCCCTTTCTCCTCCCCTCACCTCTTGGTCCCCTTACTTTTGGAAAGGATGTTGTTAGTAATCTTTTATTTTTTAAATTAACTCATTAATTAATTAATTTGTATTTTAGGGAAGGGTCTACAGGGTGTTTAGGATCTCACTACTAGATCAGACTCATAGTGATCTGCCTGTCTACAGCCTTTCAAGAGCTGGGATTACAGGTACGCACCACCACACCCAGTCTCAATTGCTGGTGGGACCAGCACAGCAGGCCTTCGGATTGAACCCCTGGTTCAATCTGAACCTGCTTGCAGGCACTTCAATCCACTGAGCTATTTGGCTGGCTTGTTAGCAATCTTTTAATGTGTTCTTCAACTTATTTATACTTTCAGTTTCTCCTATTCTTCTTGAGAAGTTTTTGCACGTCAAAAGAAATTACCAACAAAGTGAAAAGACAACCCTCAATTTCTCATATAAGAGGAACCGTGTGGTGTTTAAGCTGTGTATCTGGTTTGTTTCACATAACATGATCTTCAAATGTATCCATTTTTCTTATGAATAACTCAAAGTAGTACTCCATTGTATACATATACCACAGTTTCGTGTTTCACCCATCCATTGGTAGATATGTAGGCCACTTCCAAGATTTAGCTCTCAGAAGTAATACTGGTGTAAATACGGGTGTACACCTTAGCAAGATTTCTTTAACTCTTTCAGGAAGGTACCTTAGAAGGGGAAATAGCTGATATGAAGGTAATTTCTAGTTTCAGTTTTTGAGAAATCTCTATACTATTTTTTATAATGATTATACATGATTATATTCCCACAAATAATATAAAAGGAAAATATATTATTACTTATTATAGAGTAGGCTGTAATAAAACTTCAGCTTCTTCTCCCTTCTTTCTTATGCACAGGCCTACTATCCTCCTGCTTTTCCGTAATGTTGGAAAGCATATTCCCTCACCGGATATGGCTGTCCAGTTTTGGACTGACACACCCCAGAAGTAAGTAGCCATTAAACTAAATAACTTGTCTTGCTTATAAATTACTCAGACTTCATGCTTATCATTCTGGGGCAAGGTCTGAAGGAAAGTAACTTATAGGACATTCTTTTCATAATAGTAGCAAGAAGTAGAGACTTCTTCCCTAGTCTCACCAGTGTTTGTTTTTATCTTGATAGCCATTCTTTCTGAAGTATGGGAACTAAGTACTGCTTTAATTTGCTTTATTCTAAAGGTAAGAGATGTAGAATTATTTTACAATTGTAATCATGACATTTACTGGGTCCTTATCTTTAATAATGCATCTTTTTCTTTATGTTGAAAAATGTTAAAATGACAGAACAACCTTAATGAGTCATATAATAAAATTTTCCTATAGCTTGTAGACAATTAGATTTTTTAATGCTGCATTTGAAACCCAGTACATTTTTAAGCAGTGAGAACAAATAGGAAGTCAATTCAGGTAAATTTATCTCTTCCACAATTCTTTTCACAGCCAGCCTCTCCCAGTATTCACACCCATTTTCTATCTTCTTCATCACATTGATGTTTGTGTTGCTTTAGCCAGGGAGACATAGGTGGAATTAATAGTGCTTCTCTTCCAGACCAGATCCTCAGGAGGCATTGTATATTTGCTTTGAATTATGATCTGATACTATTATGAAAACACTGTCCTGTAAGTTACTTCCATTCAGACCTCGCCCAGAATGATAAGCACGTAGTCTGAGTCCATTTTCTGTTGCTATACCAAGATGCTTTAGACTAATTTATTTATTTTTATTTTTTAATTTTTCCTCCTTTTAAAATAAATTTATTTAAGTATACAATGAGTTGATAGGAAAAGAAGTAACTGCCTGATCATAGTTAAGACTCAGGAGACTCAGACCACTGCAGCCATGGACAAGACAGAGCCTCCTGGGTAGCGCTGCCTGCACCTGGTGGCAGGGCAAGGCCCAAAGCCTGGAGCACTCTCCACAAGGTACCTTCACCTCCTCCTGAGCCTTCTAGTTGGCTCCCACGACCTAGCAGGTGCCTGCTCTCCCAGACAGGAGATCCCCTAGGCAGACCCAACAGGCAATAAGGAGGGTAGGTGCAGTGACTCACAATCCACAGGGTCTAGGCCTCAGCATGCAGCAGTACACCAGGTCCTAGCTTGAGGCTGCAGGGACTGTGCTGTCCACAGCTGATCTGCAGCCTTAGATTGAGTAATTTATAAGCAAGACAAATTTGTTTAAAGGCTTCTTTATTTCTGGGGTGTGGAATTCCAAAATTGGACCGCTATATCTGGTGAGTGAATATGCTCCAGCATTACAGAAAAGTAGGAGGACAGTAGGCCTGTGCAGAAGAAAGAAGGGAGGAGAAGCTGCAGTTTTATTATAGCCTGCTCTAGTAGTAACTGATCCAGTCCTATGAAAGTCATAACTCACACACTACCACAGAATAGCACACATCTATTCTTAAGGGCTCTTAGCCCAAAAAACCTTGATGAGGCCACACTTCTCAAAACTCCCACCTTAATGGCTGGCCAGATAGCTCAGCAGGTTGAAGTGCTTGCAGACACATAGGCCTGAGGTCCCACCCCAGGGCACGCGGAGATGGCGATTGAGACTGGGCGTGGTGATGCATGCATGTAATCCAGTGCTTGGGAGTCTGAAAACAGGAGGATCACTATGAGTCAGATCTACACAGTGAGACCCTGTAGACCCTATACCAAATACATTAAAAAAATACCCTGTTACCTTGAAGAATTAAGCTGAGGTTTTGGTGGGAACAAATAATTTTCAAATCATAGCAATGGCCTGGACTTTAACCCAGTCAATGGCCCATGAGATCTATGAAACTCCAGGCAGATTACCAATGAGTAGTAAATAATTGTTTTAAATCAGTGAGTTCTGGGGTAATTTGTTACACAACAGTGGGATAGTAGTGCTGGGTAATAGTGATCAGATCTCAAGAAGTGGAAATTTGAAAATTTCTTCATGATAGATAATACATAAATTAGCCTTGTAGAGGTTTTGGAGTCAGAAAGCAGTTTTGAATCCTGAGTAAATTATTTAAAATTCTCCTAGCCCAATTTTTGTCACCTATGAAAAATGAACAATTGTGCCTACTTCACAAGTTTCTGGTAAAGATGAATTGAGAAACTTATGAACATAAAACAGTCCATTATAGAGGTCTTAACATAAAATGTGGTACCTAATAAGAAATGGTGGTGATATGTGTTTTTTCATTAGAAAGAATTTATTGAACATTTACAGTTAATAAGAGCACTTACACTAACTGAAATCTAGCTCAGAAACAACAAAGCACACTTTTGGTTCAGAGTCAGAAATCACTAATAAAACAAAACCACCTGCAAGGCAACATATTCAATATTGACTGCAGAACATTGCCAAGGGCGATTGCTTTGGAATTCAACACAGGGTGGGAACAGGGATTTATTTTTTGAACACTTATCAGCACTGACCATATAAAAAGGCTGTGTGAAATTTGATGGATGAGTTCCATTACTTAGGTAAAAATTAAGGCATGGCCTCATCCAAGTGTTTTTAACAACAAGCACTAAAGATCCATAACAGGTAGCAAAGAACTCACTAGGGAGAAGGGTTTTCAACATAAGCTGGTACAGCAAAAACAAATATCCACATCATTAAATGAACTCTAAGCCAAAGAACCTTAAGCTCTGTACTTGAGCACAGGCTAATCTAATTTGACAGAAACCCACTAACTGATTAGAAAACTCACACATGTGGTCTTCAGTGAACTAAGGAAATTGGTTGGGGACCTAGTATCTCAGATATGCCATATTGCTCTTTTCTAGACAGAATAGAGAACAAAATCAAGTAGAAAAGAATGTGAAATTTAGTTAAATGTGCATCTCCCACAGAAAGCAAGGATTTCCTTAGATGTGACAATGTGCTCATCCCTATATCTTTCAGATACAATTTCATGATTACTTTTAGAAAAATAGTACTTAAGCCTTGTCAGGAGTTGGACATTATAAATGTTCTTAACACTAACACACACATACACACAGAAATGAAACAAAAACAATAATAGAGGGTTACAAAATACTTTTGGAAGTGTTACATATGTTTCTTACATGAACTGTGGTGATAGTAGCATGATAATGAATGTGTGTGTATAAATCTCAACAAAACTTGAGTAGTTTTGGCATACCAGTGCAGCTTTGGCCATGGTAATTATACCTCCATGAAGCTGGTGAGGGAGCGTCACATTTCAAGTCAACTGAACTGCCAAATACAAGAGGACATAGAATCACTTGGAAGGACTGCTTAAAATGTACTTTCTGTCTAGTTCCTAGATTTTCTAATTCAGTAGTGAGGAGTGTAGAGTAGGGCTTTTGATTTTACCCTCACATTTGCCGGGTGATTCTCAGGCAGTATGAAAACCATTCTTTCAGCACTATTGAACTCAAATTAATAGGCAGTCACCCATTTTGCTGTCTGGCCAATCATGTATTTTCTCACTTTATTTTGTGGTTGGAAAAAAAATAGGACTATTCACATCAGGTATTTAAGTTCCTGGATTTTTTTAATAGACAAGAAGAGAGGGAAATTAAGTAAATAATTTACTAATTATAAAAATTATAATAAAAGCATACTGAAGTGAATAACATCTGAGAAATAAAGTTGAGAGGATCCTGAAAGCATGAAATAAAGAGAGGAAGAAGCCAATAAGAACATCCGGTAAAGATGTTCAGGACACTGAAGGCCAGTGAGCATGACATCATAATCACAGTCAGCATTTCACGAGAGGTCAGCATGAAGTGACCTTTGATGGGTGCTTTGCCTACAATGTATCTTTCTTAGATAGCTTCACTATTGCTGGACACAGTAAATGACCTGTACAACTTAAAGGTGAGTAGGTTTAGTTTGGCTCGCCTTTTAAGGGGATTCCATCCATGATAGGCTGGCTTGAACGGTAGAAGGGCATGGTGGATAAAAGCTGCTTAGTTCATGGCAGTTGGAAATCAGTGCAGGGGAAGAGCACCAGTGGGGGGGGGGGGAGAAGGACCAGATGTGGATCCCAAGGCCGTACAGTCATGATTCACCCAGACATACCCAGAAGTATGCTTTCTCCTTGAGCAGATCCCAAAACCATCAAATTGATACTCTACCCCAACCATTACAGCTTCTAATCTCCAAAACATCACACAAAGCTGACACTGCATTTTTCATTGTAAGGCTAGAAAGCCTATGATCAGAGAAATGAAATGTTCCACCCAAGGCCACGCAGCTGGCAAAGGATAATGCTAGGCTTCAAGCCCAGTTTGGTTTGGCTCCAAGGCTTCCATTCATCAAGGATCCAACACTTTTCCAACTTTATATTAAGGAGGAATATAAGTATAGAACAAATGCTCCAAATCAAAGCCTGGCACAGCAATCAAGGAATATTTTTCAGAAATAAATCTTCTATATCACTAGAAATATCATGGGACTACTTTCCTTGCTAAGGGCATTTTTGTTTGAACGAAGAACTCAAAGACAAATTGGTGTTTACTTTAGCTGTTGATACTATCAATCATTTATCAATGACAAGCCAAACTTGGAATATTGTTATAGGTGCTTTCTGATGCTCTTATGTGGGAGTATGTGTGAATAAAAGTATATCTTACATTTTGTAAGACACCCTTCAATTTAAAAAATAGTTCCTTTTTTCCCCCTAACTATTGGAATAACCTGAAAATCTCAATTATTTGGCACTTAATTCAATTGTAATTCATCTAAAATAGGTAAATATATTATTTATAAAATCATACATAAAAGAATGCATGGAGAAAATTAAATTTCTGCATGGGTAACCTATTCACTGCCATGTCTCAGGCTTCAAAAGGGGCAATGGTATCGTAGAAAACTTCAGATAATGTAGGCTCAAATAACTAAACTCTAGACTTGTTATATCCATCCAAAAGTGAAACAGTCATCCTGTTTTCAACTTTTAACTGCCTGTTTATTAAATAAAAGAGTTGTAATAACCTCTACAATTTTTCAATGCCCAAACTCCATCAATCTATCAGCATCATTAGCTTATCCTAAGAGGAAAAAGAAAAAGCACAGAGCTCCCTTACAAGTTAAAGGAATGCATGTGTCTAAAACCTTCATGCAATCACGTTGCCTGTGAAACTTGTGAATGACCATTGGAGTTACATGACAAAGGCCCATTTATGGTCCCTCCCCTTGACAAGTTACTAAGTCTTACGAATATAAGTTAAATGTCTCTTATCTGAAATGTTAAGGACCAGAAGTCCTTTGGATTTAGGATACTTTTGTATTTTGTAATATTCACATGTATATAATGAAATATCTTGGATGAGATGGGATCCCATATAGAAACAAATACAGTTCGTATTTATATACAGCTTAGGTAAGTAGCATGAAGGTAATTTTATATAATATTTATACATAAATAATTTTGCGCTTGAAATAGTTTAATAGCATGGAATTTTCTATTTGTGACTCATGTTGGAACTAAAACCAATTCAGATTTTGGAATTTGGATTAGTGATGCTAAATGTAATGAAAAAAAGGTCACATTTTTCTTCTTAATGTTAATATTAACCTAATATTAACTGTTCACAGAGGGCTTGTTCCGGCTAGTGAAATGGGATTTTTGAACGTGACACCTTTAGATCCATATATTGAGTTAGTGGGACTCAATTTCCCAACACTGTTTCTCCCTCAGAAGTTAGCCCACAACAAAGTACCTTTGATGCAATCCCTGAATGTAAACATCTCATTGACCACAGCAGACATATACATATGTTGGACATATAGTTCGAGTAAGACATAAACATGTGTGTCAAAACCTTATGACCTCAGGGTCACTTTTCTATGAGAACAAAAACAAAGTGTGGCACATGAGGCAGGAGTATGGGTATCTCTTGGGAACTTGTTTAAAATACAAAATCTCAGGCCCATCCTAGAATTACCATGCTGGGGACTTGCTTTGTGTGTGTGTGTGGGGGGGGGACCAGGGATTGAACTCAGGGCCTTGTGCTTGCCAGGCAGGCATTTATGCTGCTGAGCTATATCCCCAGCCCCCAAGGACTTGCTGTTAATAAAGCCATTTGATGCTCTGTATACACAAAAATGCTGGGAAATGAGGAGTCTGCTCTGACTTACTTGATGCTTAATTTACTCTGTTCATTGCAGATACATTTTCAAAAATATAGCTTTCCCTAGCAATCTTTATTTAAAGATTTCTTCTACATATTCTAAAGCTTGTCTCACAGATCTGACAAATGCAACAAAGGAATAATTGAATTATGTTATGTCAACATTGAGACAATTTCCACACACTAATACAAACTTTCTATTTCCTTATCTTGATGCATTAATTGAGGGAATTACATATAAGCAACCCTTCTCATTCAAATTTCTTTTTTTATCACATTTATACAGTGAAAAATAATTATTCACAATCAAGCTCCTTAATATATCATACCTTCATAGTTAGCATTTTGTATATGTGTACTTGTGCTGGTGTTTGTGTGCAGAGAATACTTAAGATCTATTGTCTATTTTAAGTAAGCAATAGATTATTACTAATTAGAGATTCCATGCTGCACTGGGCCTCTAGAATTTATTCATGTTTTAGCTGAAGATTGATATCCTTAGACCAGCATCTCCCCTCTTTCTCAACCTCCTGATCCTTGAAACCACCCTATTATTATGTTTCTTTCTTTCTTTTTTTTTT
>NDGN011350405.1:0-13494 GCA_002564285.1 Tympanoctomys barrerae | reverse complement strand
CATCAGTGAGATACCAAATAATACCAACCCTGGTGGAGCTGTGGGGAAAGGGGACCCTTCTACGCTGCTAGGGGGAGAGTAAAGCGTTATGACCACTACAGGAATCACCATGGAGATTTCTCAAAGAGCTAAAGTGAGATATTCCTTTGGGCCCTGCTGGCTTCCTTTTTCTTCCCAAAAGAGTTAAATTCATCATATTACAGTATTGTTGTACTCAGCCTTTAGAAGGGACTAGATTTAATACAGGACACAAATAAGATTATTTTATAATATTCACCCAAAAGTCAAAGAGTGCAGGAGATCTGCCTATGTACTCACTAGAGACCCAAAGAATCTAGCTGAGGCCCTGGATCTCACGGCAATGTCCACAGCATGAGCCCAGCCCAAGTCCTGTGTGAGTCCAGACCTAGAGCCCATGGCACTGTCCTACATGAGCCCAGCTGTATAGACTTAGAGCCCACGACAATGTGTCAGGCAAGTCCATGCCAAGAATCTACACTGGGGAGGCCCAGAGGCCAGTGGTGGAAGCTAGAAAGTCTGCTACAGCAGGATCTGTGCCAGCAGGCTGAGGAATCTACACTGGAGCCAGGAAGTGACACTCGACGTAAGGAGCCACAGCCATCCTCAGTGACAGCGAGCACCCAAGCTCCTCACCTGATGAGGACGGCTGAGTTCACCTCAGGAAGGCCACGTGCCTCTGGGAGAACCAAGAGCACCATCTTGCCCCTCAGTTCTCCTTTATGCCACTGGTAACCGTCCACAGGGGGACCCTCCACACCCAGCACGATGCAGCTTCAGTTCAGCTGCGTGTTATGAACCAATCATTAGTAAATCCACAGGCACATCCGTGTTTATAGCAGCATAACTCACAGTAGCTACATATTGGAAGCAGCCTATGTGGTCATCAACGGAAGAATCTAAAACATGCAGCATTTACACACAACAGAGCAGCAGTGGGTCACAGGGAAAGAAAATGTCAAGTCATTATAGGACAATGGAGGTACCTTGCGATCATAAAGTTAAGTGACACATGCTGCCAACATGAATTGATAAAATTCATATATCCATGCATACGTTCATACATACATACACTGTGTTAACTGGTTAAGATCTAGCCCCTGACCCCAGGCCTTGTTCAGACCACATTCGCTCCTTAAAACCTCACCTGTCACCACACCTTCAAACACCACCGCTTCTCTTGTGAACCTGTGTCGTTTCTACCATACAGCAGGTAGCCAGTTCCTATCCAGTTTCCCAGAGCCACTTTTTAAAGGCAAGATGGCCACGCTAAGTGAATTCAGTAACTAACACCATAGATGGTTTAAACAGGCCACACAATAGCCTTAGATGGCTATGTGACCACTGAGAATAAGAGATGGAAGGAGAGATTGCTATGAAAAGATGTTGATTATGTGGTCATCTGGGAGAAAGGATATCATAACAAGACATATCTGAAGGGTTAAAACATTGATATAGGAAAAGAGTCTGGAAGATTCTACAGCCAAATGCTGACCAAAGCTTTTTGAAAAGCTGACTCGTAGTGTTACAAGTAATGTTTATGTTCTTTTGCTTATTTTCAGTAGCTCATTTGTATAACTGTATAATAAAAGAAATAAAATGTATATTTTTTAAAGATTGACTGATTATATATTTTAAAGTACTTTGGAACCAGGAGGTATTCCACACAGGACGGGTCATACAGAGGGTAAGTAGCACTCAGGTGTGGAGGCAGAGGAAGAGAAAAGGGCCAGGCCTCTAGCACTGAGCTGCTTGGATATTAAGGGTGGTGACAGGGACATGGGAGGAGGTGACTTGTCTCAGGTCACCCAGTTTGTTAAGAACACAGCCAGAATTGATGTCAGCACCTACCTCTTATGCCTGTCTGTGCATTAATAAGACAACCAGAGTCGTCCTCCACACAGAAAACCAATGTTTCAAAAGCACAGCTGTAGAGTCCATTCTGGGTCTTCTGTGAATGGGTCAGGTCCCATTGGAAGGATGACAAACCCCATGACTTGCACAGGACTCAGGGGGGCTCTCACTTAGGTCATTCCTGAGCCAGCAACAAGCTGGGTCAAGAACAGACCCAAGATTAAGCTGCACCAGGGTGACATGGTCTCTGAGGGCCACCCTTGCCCTCAGGAGATGAGAGTGAAGTTCAGGGGTCTGTGCGGCTTACAAGAAGGATCTTGGCCACCATGTGCCCTTTTTACCTCCAGGCTGGTGAGAGGGGCCAGGTCAGCATTCTAGAGCCCCCATCACCCATCAAAGGGGACGTGCTACCACCCCACAGTCAGGCTCCCTGCCTTCTGCTTGCCTATGTCAGCCACACCAGTCACATAAGAACAGCAAGTGGACTCTGCCACTGGCAACTTGGGGGCAGAAGAAGGAGAACATCAAACACACACTTCGCCTCTGAGACCCCTTCTCCACTCATGCAGGGGATCTGAGCTGGACCAGCCCTTGTAGATGATCCCGAGACCCTCCAACCACAACTTGCGGGCCACAGGTAGCCCTCTGCCTGCTGCTGTATGGTCTGCAAGCTGGGAATGGTTTTCAGGTTTTCAAATGGTTGGGGAAGAAAGAATTTCATGACACTTGAAAAGTCCTGTGAATACCACTTCTCGGTATCCATGCCTAGCTTCATCAGAGCGCAGCACCGTGCACACGTTCACCTCTCACCCTCACTGTCCAAGCAATATGACAGCAGCTGGAGGGCACAACAGCAGTGCTGAGGCTCACAGGGTCAGAACCATCCTCTGCACAGAAAGCATTGGCTGGTCTCTGTGCTAGCCCAGTGTCTAGGATCTCCATCTCCTTCTAAGTGGCAGCTCGCTCCACAGGTCCAAAGCTGCTCACCCACTGAAGCCAGGCAATGAGCTGGCAAGCCAGGCATGCAAAGACAGAAGCAGAGCCCAGGGACGGTGCTCTCCTCCCAGGGAGCCAAATGCATTTTCTCGGTGATCCCTTCCCCACAACTCTGACCCATACAGACCTCCTTGCCCAAGGCTAGGCTACTGTCTCGCTCTACCTGAGCCCATGGAGACAAAGCCCAAGCCCAAAGCTGAGCTTCCAGTCTGTCCTGGGTCTTTGGGCATTTGACTTATGTGCCCCTAGGGCAGCTTACCACCTTAGCAGTTGCCTGGGCACCCACAGCCTCCTCTCTACAGGACAGTATCCTCTGCCCTGCCTGTCCTATAAAAATCCTTTGCATTTCCAGCTCTTCTAAGGAAAATAAGAGGGACCTGCAAGGCCAAAAAAGTCATGCATGCTCCTAACTCCCAGGTGCCACCTGCATGCCACCTGCACCCTTCTCTGGGTGTGAGGACCACAGCCTCGCTCCCACATGGCCCCATAGCCAGGGAACAATGGAGGAAGAGGGAGTCTGTGTCTCTCTCCAAAGGTGTTCCAAGAGCCCGGGACACCACCACCTCACTGTGGACCATTGCCCCCTCTTTCTGTCTCTTAACTCTTATTCTACCCTGGACTGGTGGAGTAAGGATTTAGGGTCTAATTGTCCCCTCCCTCTCACCTGTGCTCACACTATAGTTTAGTCCCTTCTCTCTGGGATGAAACTACGGCCAGAAAGATAAATGTTAAAGAATGGCCTCCCAGCCCATATGTCACAAATATCCACTAGGGGGGAGGCTTTTATAGTCTCATCCAATAGAGAAATGGCTCCATGTACCCTCAAGCAAGCATACAGGCCACCTCCAAGGGGGCCACCTGTGGGCTCACAGGCACTGCTTCTCCCTTGTGGGCTTGAGCTTCTTCTGCCACCATCACAAGCAGGGGAAGCAAGAGGCACATAGGAGGCCTTTCTCATGGATGGGCAAGAGTTACATGATCAAAGATCACTGCAGCAGAGACCTAGTGCTGGGGCTGCACTGAGCAGATGTTGCAAGTGACAGCCCCAACTTTGGCCCTGCAGACACACGTGCACTAACTCTAGATATGGACGCTCAAGCACCACAGGGTCAAAGAAGTTGCCCACAGCCACAATGCTAGCAGGTGGTAGGACTGTGGCTTATGTGTTTAACCACTTAGAAGGTAGACAGAAATGATCCGATAGAAGAACTGATGAGGCAGGGATGGATGGAGCTGTGAAGGAGGAATCAGGTGGGCATGATCGCACTGGGAAGATTAAATGAGATATCATCAGAGCTGATGTTGGGGCAAAGAAGGGAGCAGCTTAGGGCACATCCAGAGAAACACCTGGAGCAGTGGGAGCAGCAGGTGCATGAATATTCATGATGTCGTGAATATTCATCACTCCTCTTACAAGGGGCTCCCTTGTAAGCTCTGACTCACTTCTGTTTGAGATCCAGAAGCTGCCACGCTGGATTCCCTTGCAGCTAGCATGTGGCTCAGGTGTAATCCTCAGTACAACATGCTGGCCCTAGATTGAGTCAGTAGTGACACAGGAGCTGTGCAGGTTGAGGATAGAGGGGCCCAAGGCTGCAACCATATCTAGCCTTAGGGGCAGCTATGATTATAGCAGAGTCCGTGTCTAAAGCCAGTGCTACCAGCAGAGCCAGTTGCGGTGTCCATGCCTAGCAGCACCACCACCTCAGAGCTGCCCTATAGCCTGATCAGGCATTAGATAGTTCTAGCTGCTGAGCCTCCAAGCTCTGAGAAGCTTTTACTCAATTTCTTTTTTGCTTGAACTATGCAAAGTCACTACTCAGGGCTCTGCAGAAACAGGAAAATATGGCAGAGATGGCAAATGCCCCTCCAATACCCACATACTCTCTCCATAGCCTGCCTCCCAGCCTTTGTTCTTAGGCTGTGTCACTAGTTCTAGCCACTAAATTGAGAGTACCTGTGAGAAGTGTCAATTCTGGACCTAATAAATGTACCACCATGACCACCCTGGAAGCCACATGTAGAGACAGCAACATCATACTAGTGAGGGAGCCTAGATCTCTGAGTCACCTGGCAGAGAACAGACCAGCCAAGTGACATTAGAAAGCACACAAAGAAAGACCATGTCTCTGGCGGTTCAACTGGACAGTGGCAACATGGTTGGCTTGGGAGCCACCTAGGGATTAGTGAAGCATGCTCCCAGCATATCTAGGTGGCGTGGCATTGGGCACCACACATGCTCCGTGGCCCTCTCTTCTCTGGCACTGTTCACAGCTTTGCTTCCCAGCCACCAGGAACTGAGTGTTTTTTCTTCCCTGGGCCTTTCTGCCATGATGTTCTTGCCTCAGAGTCTTCCTACCATTGACCAAATCCCCCGAAACCATGAGCCACATTAGACCTCTGCTCCTCTATGGTGTGGGTGTCCAGCTCTGAGAAAGTGACTAAAACACGTGGTCTGCCTGTGGGAGTCTGGATCACGGAGCAGAGAGTGGAGAGGAACCTGCCAGCCCCTCTGGCAGTGCCAAGAAGAAATTGATACACAAGCCCCTGAGATTACAGATGGAGAGCTGAGAGCACGACTGTCCTGACCGTGACAGCAAGACTGAGATCAAGAAAGGGCTAGGCAGCAGGGAGCACAGGGCCTGACAGAAGAAGGGCCAGAAGTATTATTGACATTATCACTGATGCCGGTACACATGGTTTTCTGTGAAGGGCGAGGAAAGCCATGGCAGGTTTGAAACAGAAGCAGAAAGCTATGTGTCCGGGCAGGGTGCCCTCCACATGGCCCACAGGCTCAGGAGCCGGATGGAGCTCCAGAGGCCTCTGCTCAGCCCTCAGCTGCCATCCCATGTTCCCCATTTCCATGCTTTTATGAAATTGCTGCCTCTTCTTGCACATTTTCTTTGGCAAGAGTGTCTGCCTAGGACTTGTAGTTTTATTTGGGGTTGAACTTTGTGTTAGTTACTTTCCTCTGGCTGCTGAGACAAAACATCCAACACCCAAAGTTAACCTCCACAGTTTGTGGAGGTTTCAGTCCACAATCAGCTGGCTCCAAGGCAGGGTGGAATGGTGCAGGGTCAACCATCCAGATCCATGGAGGACAGCAAAAGCAATGAGAGCCCAAAAGCAGGGTGGGCAAGCCTCCTTTCCTCCCTCATACTTCATGCAGGCTGCCCACCCTAGGGTGGGTGCTTACACCCACACCCTCTCCCTTCCCTCCTCTTGCACAGACTGAGGGTGTTTACAAAGCAGGGACTCTGGCCCTCTGCTGAGTCACTTAGTTAAACTTCTACACAACATCTTAGAGCATCAACAGCCACCCAAGGGCCTGTCCCCCATGCCCCGGCTGTAGAACTACTGAGTTGGTGAAGCTTCTAAAGTCAAGTTAACACAGTGTTTCAACCATTACACACTGTACTTTGTTTCCCAGCAAACTCAGTCTAGTGATCAAGCCCAGCAAGCCTAAAGATGATCCCTGTGCCTCAAAAGCTCATAGAGAGCTTTCTGCCCTGGCAACACCACTGCATGCACAGCCCCCTGACGTCCATCCCCACCACGCTGGATGGTGAAGGCAGACTAGTGTATCAGCATGAAGAGGCAGGGTCTCTGCCAGGGTCCCTCATTTTCATCCCCTTCCTCATGTGTGCCCTAGAAAGAACAAGGGGACACTTGCAGCTCCAGCCTGGCTCCATCTGCCGGCTCTGGCCGTGTCCCCAGCCTAACCTTCAGCTCCATGAGCTGATGCAGCAGGAATTTATTTACAAGCTCATTATCCCTGTAACTCGCGTCCAGCCTGGGTAGGGGCATAATAACAAGGAGCTCAAGAGCAGCCCTTCAGGCACCTGGGACGGACCTGGGCCAGCACAGGGAGGGCCTCTCCACTCCAAGAGGGCAGATGGGAGCAGAGGAGAGGAGGTGCCAGCCCTGGAGTTTGTTCTGGCTCTAGCAATTTTAGGGCTTTTCCAAACTCTGGCTTCAGTCCAGCACAGAGGCCTCAAATGGGAGTTCTGGCTGAGAATGCACTTTTGATTTCTAAATCCCAAAGCGATGCAAAGAGCTACACAGGGAGAGAGACTCACTGCAGACCTCTTGCTGATTGCTGTCAAAGCAGGAGGCCCTGGGCCCCCTAACCCCTACGCACTCAGTTTCTAGATTAGGAGGTTTTACACAAAGGCAGATGATAATGATTACCTCATTCAAATTCCTCTTGCAACTCTTAAGTTCTTTGTTCAGAACACGTGAGTTTAGCTTCATCCATTTGAGAGAAGGGGTCAAAACTCTGAGAGCTGGCCCAAAGTAGACTTGCAGTAAGTGGGCCAGCCCACAACCTCAGCCCAGATCCTTAATCCTAAAGCCATTCTTCCATCCAAATCTCAGGGTAGTGGTCCCAAGAGGGAGGCATTCTGAGACCACCAGTGGGTGCCTGAAGCCTCTGATAATGTCAAACACTCTACATCTGACAGGTACAGAACTATGAAAAAGTTTAATTTATAAATTAGACATATTCAATGTTTAATTTAGCATAGTAAGAGATTAGCAATAATAATTAAAAAAGAAATATAATAATTATAATTAAAATATACTATAACAAAAGTCATGTGAATATTCTCTCTCTCTCTCTCTCAATAGCTTATTGTATTGTACTTGATCACAAGTACTACGTTATTACCCAACAACTGAATTATCTATTATCTATCTGATACCTGAGAGGGCTATTAAATGACTAATGAGCAGGTGGTGGATATAGCAAGGACATGCTGGAGGCGGGACGGGTACATGTCCCAGGAAGAACAAATGCACAAGACTACAGCATGCTACTCAAACTGCCACGCAATTGCACACACGAATTATTCCTCCATGAAATGTGCCATCTGATGCTTGCAGGCCTTGGTAGAGTGCAGGTAAATGAAGCTGTGGGAAGCAAAAGCACAAAGGTGGGGGAGAGCTGTGACTCCTTCCTTTCTCTGCTTGCCTTGTGAGTGTGTTGCTGTATCTGTCCAGGTTTGCCCCCCAAAAAGAGAAATTCTCTAGGTCTTTTAATTAGAAAGGGGATTTAGCTTGAGAAATATGTGCTTGGTACATAATGTGTAAAATCTTCCAAGAGTCTGCTCCTTCTTCTGTGCGCGTCAGAGGGCTGCAAAGTGGGGCTCATCTTGTGATGTACTCTGCTCAGTCAAATATGGCAGAAGCCATACGGCACCCATGCATGCTCAACCCTCTAGAGACCTGGGTTCTTCTACTTGCTCTCTTGGAACTTGCCCAGTGGCATGTGTACAAGTCAAAGGTAACACTGCCCTGGAATGGCAGACATGTGAAGTACAGAGAAGTCCTCCCAGGGGAGGCCTCTCAGCTCAAGACCAAATTGTCTCCGGGCCACCATTTAGCTGATTCAGAGCAGTCCGTGTGCTCCACCAAGACCAGAAGAACCACCTGGCTGAGCCCAACCCAAGCTTTGCTCTACGACCCCTTGAGCTAAACATCTAACTGTTGTTTTAACCAATTAAGTTTTGGAGCAATTTATTACACAAAACATGCTAACTGAGAGAGTACTTTTAAAGCTTTTGGGACAGCTAAGTAAAAGATGGGCATTAGATATTTAAAATATGAAGTTTCTTTGAAAACTCTCAGAAAGAAAAAAACTTACAGGGTTGGCCAAAATAGTTTCAGTGATCACAGATGCCTTGAACAGTTTCATTTCACAAAAAAATCCCAAGGTTATTCTAAAATCTCTTATGTATCAAAGCCCACCAATCCACCCACCACAGCTTAAAGACAATGAAATTGTTTCTTCTGCTTCTCCATCTTCCAAATTGCATCAAACTGACTCTCACTGGAAGATTCTAACCTAGAGACTTAATAGGAGGGATTCCTGGACATGTAGTTTTCAATTTCCATCCCCTGCTACAGAAAAGAGTTCATGAAAGCAGAAGAAAGTGGCACTGGTAAACTAAAGCCAAAAGCCAGGAACTAGACCCAATAACTAATTCTCCCAGATACTGTCCTGAAGATACTAGGTGTCAGAAAAGACTTTCTGTCCTTCTGAAATATCCTCCACATGGGTACTATTTCTCCTTTTGGGAAGACATAGACATTGTTAGCTCATTTAATTCTCATTCAGACCTCCCTGCCAGCTGCAATTTAGGAGGCCTCTGTGGAGACAAGCAGAAATCACTCAGGTGTGCAGTCCTCTCCACACTGAACAGGAGAAGGCTGCAACAGAGCTCCTGGGTGAGCCCACTGGGCAACGGAGGCATGGCTGAGTGTTCAGATACCTGAAGGAGCAGGAGGGTGTGGAGAAGTCCCCAGAAATGAGGACCACCTGTGTAACCCTCTCGACTCTCACCCATCCTTCTTGGATTTTTAGCGGCATTTTTGGGAGAGAAGCATCTGATCCATTCCAATTCTTTCCTTTGTAGAGATGAGAAAACTGGCCCGGGGGCACTGCCAAAGCCTTGGAGTGCCAAAGTAGAAGAAAGGACTTGGGGATCTTCATCCAATATGTTCCGCTGGCCTGATCATAAGACCCCAGTTTTTAGATAAAAAGAATTTGAAGGTAGTGGATATTTCCCTAGTAGGGAAATCAGTTGCTCCAAGAATTTGAATTTGTAGGAAATATGGACATATTGATGCCTGCAGAATAGCAGGAGGATTGTCTTTGCCTGTTTTCTGTTGCTATAACAAAATGACTGAGAGCCGGGGAGATGCCTCAGTAGAATAAGCACTTCCCTGGCAAGTGCAAGGGTCTGAGTTCAATCCCTGGTTCCACCAAAAAAGAAAAAGAAAAAAAAGAAAGAAAGGGGGCCAGGAAAATGGCTCAGTGGAATAAGCACTTCCCTGACAAGCTCAAGAGCCTGAGTTCAATCCCCGGTTATGCCAAAAAAAAAAAAAAAAGACTGAGACCAGGTGACTTTATACAGAACAGGAGTTCATTTGGTTCACCATTCTGGAGGCTGGAAAGTCCAAGAGCCTGGTGCCAGCATTTGCTGTCTTTACATGACAGGGAACATCATGTGTTGTGATAAAGCAAGCTTGCTAGCTTGGGTCTATCTTCTTATAAAGCCACTAATGATTCCCGATGATCCACTCTCAGAGCCTCTTGTAATCCTAATTACTCCTCAAAAGCTCCACCTCTAACACATGGCTTCTGGGATTAAATCTTCAACATATGAACTTCTGCAGACACATTCAAACCACAGCAATGCTTCTCTTTCCCACCTCCCTCGGCAGCCAGCCTCCCCAGCAGTGCCTTGATCCTGAATTCTGATCCTCTCTGAATAATCTCGTCCTCTCCTATGAATTCAGTTACCACCAACATGCCAACGGCTCCCCGATCGGTATCTCCAAGCCCACACAGTCAATGTTGCACTGACTGTTGCTGCTTGCATTATCAAAATCTTCTACCTTTGCATATACTCAAGCTCAGATGTAAACCAGCAGCCATCACCACCCGTATAGTGCGTGGCGCCAGGTCCTCCAACCCGAGTCTCTCCCCATCTCCCTGTTGGATTTCCATAATCAGGCCTCCCTAGTCTCTTGGCTTCCAGTACTGTCCCTCTCCAACCAGTGGGTCCCCTTGCTGCTAGAAGGAGCTTCCCAACCCCATACCTGCCATGACACTGGCTGGATGCAGACACTGTATCAGACCCTGCCACCCAGCAGACAACCTCCCAGCTCCTGGACGTGCCATTCAGTGCCCTTCCTCTGCTGCTCACGTTTAACATCTCCAAAACTATCACCTCCCGCCTCATTCCTGGGATGCCCAGTGCAGCCTGGGATGTCTAACACTCGCCAGGTACTCTGTCCCTGCCCACCAGCAGGACTGGGCTAGGTGTCCTTGTGGCCTGTCCCCTGCCCTTACTATCCGTCTGGTAACAATCCCTTAACACTTGTATCTATTCCACAAGACTGGGAACTCCACAAAAGCTGGGAAACACAAGTACACACCTTTAAACATGTGTAGTGCACTGGGCCGGGCCACCAGAACATGGTTGCTACACAGAACCTGGAGCTGCCCAGGCACTGTGCAGGTCACAACAGAGAGCAGGTTCACTATGCAGCCAAAGTGGGCTTGGTATGAGCCAGAACTTATGAGCCCGTTTAATCCTCACCACAACCTCAACAACTATCAGTATTATTGCCCCAATTTATACATAGGAAATTGAGGTTTAGAAAGGTTGGATAACTTGACCAAAGTATTCAGCTAGCCTATATTGAAATCAAGGTTAAAAGCCAGGAGGGGGCCGGGGAGATGGCTCAGTGGAATAAGCGCTTCCCTGGCAAGCACAAGTGCCTGACTTCAATCCCCGGTTCTGGAAAAAAAAAAAAAAAATCCAGGAGGTCTACACCCTTAACCATTAGACAGAGCTTCTACGTGTACATTCTCCATGGTAGAATGAGCCCTGTTACCAATTTCTTTCTCCACTTGGAAGAAAAGCGTGGCTCAGTAAATAAGCTTTCTCACTACAGGCCTTTTCAGAGCCTTTCATGCACATGGAGAAAAAGGCATGCAGTGTTTCCCAAACCTGTCAGATCACAGCGCATTTTATTTCCCAGGCATCTGTCAGAAGCTATGAATCATGGAACACACTCTGGCAAACACTGGCTCCTGGAGTCCGTCCCTCCTGAGGCCTGGCTGCCCTTGTCTTCCATGAGACAAACCAGACTCCTGCAGCAAATTTCTCCCCATGCCAAAGTTAGCTAAAGTCTGTTTTTATTACTCTCAACAACAGAGCCTCCAGGAGGGCCACTCCCACCCCCAAACCTGGCTGGGACCAAGAATAGTCAGGTGGACATAGTGAGAGAGGAGTACGGGGAGCTGTGGCCTGGCAGGAGTGGCCCCCAGCCCTACCCGAGACCCACCACAGATGTCCACCTGGATGCGGCACTCTGCCATGGTCATGGCCCTTCCTGATTACAGCTCCTTTTCCTAATGGAAATGGGCCACTTTTCCATGAGTAGAACTGACTCGTGCTTTTGGCTTCCTGTGGCTGAGTGTGCGTCTTCCTGACATTTTTCTCATGTCCCTGTGGATTGCAGAGTCGGCCTCCTCCTGGGAAGCTGAAGGAGGGGGTCGCATTCCCCTGTCCCCCATTTACCTTCCGGGCTGACCCACATGCTCATGAGTACCCACTTCTGCTTAAACCCTTCTAGTTTGTTCTCTCGATAGACAAGGGACTTGAGGGCAGCAGTGATGTCATCCACAACCAGTGTGTGACCCACCGGCCTGAAAGTCACAGACCACCCTGCTTGTCACCACCCNTCACCCCAGGGGACCCCGCCCCTGGAGACTGGTACCTGTAGCAGCAGCTGGAAGCCTATGTGTAATTGAGTTTGGCTGGGTTGGTTGCTCAGAAGGATGCTGCAAGGATGGGCAGGGTCACCCGAGTCCCTCTAATGCCCCTTTATAATCCATCCCCACTGTCCAGGCCACCCTGCATGGCCTCTCTAGGGGAAGATAGGCTAACTTGGAGATATAGCCAGATATGGTGTCCTCAGGATCTGGTCAGGGAGGGCCACCCACTCCCAAACTCTCTACACCACAGGGACCCAGGCTTCTGACTCCACGTGACCCTCCAGCACCTGGGAGACCCCTGCTCCTGCCATCTCGTGTCACAGACCACAGAGCCCCTTCCCAACACCCCGGCTGTGTCTTCTGTCAGGCTCAGGAAGACACCATTGTCTGGCTCACACCCCCCTCTCTTCTCAGGCCTTGCCCTGGTGACTCAGTTTCCACCTAAAGATGTGCCCTCCAACACGCTGGGGACCCAGATCCTCTACCCAGTCCTCCATGGATTCTCACCTTTTCTTCCTCTCCAGCCTCCCACAACTGGCGCCACACTCTGGGACTCACCACCTCCTAGAACTGCTAGAGCGAGCACTGGACAGCCACCCTTGGATGAATTCTTGCCTCGCAGAGCCAGTCTGCTCTCCACCCAGCCGCGTCCTCCAAGTGGTCCCCATTCTTACCCTGTCGGAAGCCCTGTGGCCCTTTCTGTCATCAATGCCATGTGCCCTTTACCCACAGGAATTTCCCTTCCTGGCCCCATCCATCCACCTTCAGTCCCATCCTGTTGTCATTTCTCTCCCAGGGAAATTGGTGTCTTCTCCTGCCCCAATCTGGCCCTGCACCAATGTTCTGAAACCCAACATTTTGGGCCATCACAAAATTTGCAATTTCTTCATGATACCAAGCTTCAAAGATGCCCACTTACAGTGGCCCATACCTCCTGGTAGTCAAACCCTTTAGTGGCCTCCACCACTAAATCAGTCGTGTCCCAGAGTCACCAAGAGAACACAGGGAAATACGCTGTATGACCTCCACTGATGGGTCAAAGCCACCTTAGCCTTGGCCCTGGGCCCTTGCCCTTGGGAATTCTGAGACAGCCATGCTGCCAGGAAGCCCAAGCAAGTTGCATGGCAAGGTCACATGGAGGTCAGGGGTGCTGGTCAGACCCAAGTTTCTGTGGCCATCCCAGCTCAGGGACCAACATGAGAAAGGAAGAGCCACCTTACATGGGAAGGAGAGGCCCGCTGAGAGCCCCAGTTGTTCCTGATACCACGGAAAACATAGCCCTGCCGTGATCATCAGAACTCCAATCACCAAGAATCGCAGCATCATAAGATAGCAGC
>NDGN011350391.1:0-15101 GCA_002564285.1 Tympanoctomys barrerae | reverse complement strand
GGGGGAAGAGGAGAGGAAAGGGTGCAGTGCTGCGACAAGGGCCCCTTGGGCTTTGAAACCCCTGCCCAGTGGAGGCACTGCCCCTATCACTGCATTCCTGAGTCCTCGGCCCTCCTCTCCTACCACCTCTGCCTCTTCTGGTCACCAGAAAATGCTCAGGGCTCAAGCACAGTCTCAGGATTGCCCCAAGATCCATGCTGCCTCCCAGTGAATGAGCGTAGCTACCTGATCCAGAAACTTAGCCACAGGTGTCGCTTCTTGCTTGCATAGGATGCCATGGACCTTGCTGTCCTGAGCTGAGCTTACATCCTGTGGGACAGATGGGCAGTAACTAAGGAGATCATTCCAGGTGGTGAAGGGGCTGACAGGCAGTATGGGTTGGTGGCTGCAGGTGAGCTCCCTAGAGCCAGAATGCCTGGGTTCTCATGCTGTTTCTACAGCGTGGACAAACAGGAAGTTGATCAGCACGCAGCATGACATTGTGCCTCAGCAGAAAAGGGAAGAGCACACTTCCTGAAGAAGATGTGAGGATTACATTAGTTAGGGCTTGTGACCCATGTTTAAAATGCGGCAAAGCATATAACATAGAAAATACTGTGGAGGAGCCTTCTCAATACTTCAGTAATGACAGGGAGGACATTGAGGTGGGCTGCTCAGGAGCATCTGCCCCAAGGCACCCAAGACTCAGCAGTACGAGAAGCACTAATACTCGACCGCCCCCATCTTCTCTTTTGGAATTGATCTACAACCCTGGCCCTGGCCCTTGCCAGGTTCTAGGATGACCATGGCCTTCTCCCTGCCACCCACCCTTGATGGTACCTGTGGGCAGTGGTGGCAGAGAACAGCAAGAGCAGGACATTGGCTGGGGACCTCAGGAGAGCTTTGCTGACTCACGCACTCACCTGTCTCTCACAGCGCTGTGTTCTTCGCCACCTACCTGACCCTGGCTTGCTGTTCTGGACCCAGGTATGATTAACAGCTTGAGGAGTATAAGCAGGATCTTAAAGTCCCGGCTCAGCCCTGCCTGCTTCCCGTAGGCTCTGCACCCATGAGAGGCATCCATCCCTCTGTCAAGCAGGCCTGTCCCCCACGCATACCTTGGTAGGGGAGGGCAGACAGACAGATGGGGCATGTGGGGGTTGGCTGAAGGCACAGGCTGCTGGGAGTGTGGAATGGGGGGCCCTTCCTGCAGCCACGACTCCACTCGGAACCCCTTGGCTTTCTTTACAGGAGACACTTCCCCTGGAACCTGATCCTGCTGACCATCTTTGTACGTGCCTGAGGGAGCTGGGGACAGATGCTGAGCAGGGCTGGAGGGAGGATGGAAGTAGGGGAGTCTGGATTAGGAACAGCTACTGTGAGGTCATGGGGAACGGTGGTGTTTTTCACCCCCTCCCTCCATCAGGACACTTCACTTCCCAAACAGGCTGAGCTGCCTCTCTCTGCCCCCACTGCCTGTTTGCTGTGCTTTTGTTTTGAGGAGGCCCATCCAGGGCATCCCAGAGTTACAGATAATGAAGAGGAGCAGGTCTCTGCTAGTGGTGGGGATGGGGATGGGGATGGGGAGAATGGGACTGCCTAAGAGAGAAAGAGACAGCTATCCCCAGAACCTGCACACTGGCCTGGGAGACACTGCTCCGTCAGAAACCTGTGCAGCAGTGAAGCAGCTTCAGCGTACGGGGGCATATGACTCCCAAATCTAAGTTTTAGAGCATCCCCTTACTCTGCCTCTCTTTTCAGACCCTGTCCATGGCCTACCTCACTGGGATGTTGTCCAGGTAAAGGGAATAGGTGCACAGGGACAAGGGCTCTGTACCCAGGGACCAGCTGTACTCTCAGGGGAGCTGCCCCTAAACCCTGTGCTTCCTGGAAGCCTTTGGATGGGAGAGGCAGCTTAGGCAGCAGGCCACTTGGCCTAGAACCCTCTTCTGGGGTGCTCACCTGGCTGGTGGCTCCAGGACCTGCTGGGTTGGAAGCAGGGTGACTCTTCTCCAGCTGTAGCTTAAAAGGCCTCAGACTTACAATGTTACAGTTAGCTGTAAGCCACCTCCAGGTTCCAACACACATCTTCCCCCCTTTTCCCACTTATTCAGGACCCTTCTAACTATTAGTGAGCCTCAGTGTACCTAGGAGATGAAGGGCAAGGCCCAGGGGAAAGACCGGAACCAAGAGAGGGCAGGTCCTGAGGAAGGAGACAGCATCAGGACCAGAGGTCACCAGGTCAGGGCCTGACAGAAGAGCTGGCCGCAGAGGGCCCTGCGAGAGCTGACCCTGCCCCTCTGTCCTCAGTTACTACAACACCACATCTGTGCTGCTGTGCCTGGGTATCACGGCCCTCGTCTGCCTCTCAGTCACAGTCTTCAGCTTCCAGACCAAGGTCAGCTGTGAGGCTCTGAGGCATGTGGGCCGGGGAAGGCATGCAGGGTAGGGCTCCAAGCCAGGAGGGAAAGGGGTGAGTTGGATCTGGAGGACACCTGGGAGGTTGGGAGGGAAATGCTGAGCTTTGGGGTGAGTGCCCTGCCTGGGGGCTCCATGCAGCCAGGGACCAGTGCTGATGCCCCTCTCCCCTCGCAGTTTGACTTCACTTCCTGCCAGGGTGTGATCTTTGTGCTGCTCATGACCCTTTTCTTCAGCGGACTCATCCTGGCTATCCTCCTACCCTTCCAATATGTGAGTCTCCACCTGCAGGGTTTTGGGGGGCAGGGAGACCCCTGTGGGGTGTTGTTCCCTCCTCTACCTCCAGGGCAGGCCTAGGGCCAAAGCCCCACAGCCTGCCATCCTGTCCAGCCCCTCCTGGCCCTGCCATAGGCATGTTGGCAGGCCTATAAGCAAGCAAACAAGGAGGCTTTTCTTGACAGGTCTGGGCACCTGCCCATCTCCTTGAGCTGCATCCGGCTTCACCTTTCCCATCCTCCTGTGTAGGTGGAGGGGAGGCTGAGGGGAGGGTGCGGAGCAGCCTGTGCCTGCCTGGGACTATAAGGAAGGGTCTCCTGGGCTCCTGGGGGATCAGCCTAGTCCAAAGAGGCAGAATGCAGCTGAGGCAGCAGGACCAGAGCAGACTCTCACCCCATAGAGCATGTCCCAGCTGCGGCTCTACTCTCAGCAGTTCCAGGGTCCTCAGCCTGGCCTGGAGCATGTCACCTGGAACTGTGCAGGTGCTCGGGCCACTACACTTGCGAGGGAGGATGGGGCATCCCAGGAGGGCCTTGAGGTTTGAATCCTGGGTACCCTAGCCACCTTTGGCACCCATCCCCCCCATCATGCCTTTTCTGCCAGGGCTGGAACATAGTCCCCACTCCCCTCACCCACTTCTATCCTGCCCAGCCCCAGCCTCAGGACATTTGGCTTCCAGTCCAGAACACTAAGACTGGGTCTGGCATTTCCTTGCCTTTTCCCAGGATCCTGTTGACAAAGGGAGGGACCGGAGCTGGCCCAGGCCCTCTCTGTGTCTACAATGGGGAGGGGGATAACAGGAAGGGGCCCCAAAACTTCAAAGAAGGCTTTATTGACCCAAGTTCCAGGACTCTTCTAAGTTTGTTGGGAAGGCCCCATTGAGGCAGAGTTAGCAGGGCACCCCCTGTGCACAGGCTCCCAAAGGCAGCTGGGTTTTCCCGTAGTCTGGGGAGCAGAGGACAAAAGTACACTGTCCTAGCCTTGGCAGACTAGCCCATACACACTTGGCAGTGGGGCATGGTGGCACAAGCCTGTAATCCCAGCATTTGGGAGGTTAAGGTAGGATTACTATGAGTTTCACACCAGCCTGGGCTACAGAGCAAGACCCTGTCTCAAAGAGACACCTGGCAGACCCCCTGAGGCACCCCTTACACATACATATCCTGAGTTCAAGTCTTGACCCTTATAATTAAGTCCTTTGACCCTAGTGTAGAGCCTGGGAAGAAGGCAGGCTGGTAGGCAAGAACAGCCTTGAGCTAAAGTCAGGTTGGGAGGATGTCAGGGCCACAGTGGGGTGACTCAACCTCACTCAGCCTGAGCCTGGGGCTGTGACTTGCAGGTCAGTTGGGAGCTCCATGCCTGTCACTCTGGGATTACCCTGTGGGCGCTCACCACCCCCAACATGAGCACCAGAGAATCAAGTACTCCTCTAGGCCCTAGAGCTTCTTAGGGAGCCCTGGGGAGGACACCCCACATCCTCCATTTTCTGAGCTGAACCTCCTCCTGGTGCCTCTGCTCACTACTCTCTGACCATAAACACATTGTTACTCTGCCTGGCAGGTGCCCTGGCTCCACGCAGTCTACGCAGCACTGGGAGCGGGTGTGTTTACCTTGGTGAGTTTGGGTCGGCTCCCTGAGGGCCACCTTCTCAGATCCCTCCACTATTCCTGTCTTCCTCCTCCTCCTCTTCTCCAAAACCTTTCCAAGTGCCTGTGGGCATTCAGGGAATTCTGTTTGGTTTCAAAAACAGAACAGCTGACCCAAGCAGGAGCTCAGAAAAGTGGTCCCAGCAGGATGGAACTACAGAAACAGGCAGAGCTGGAGAAGGTCCACACTGCGGGTGGGTGTGGGGCCGTGGGAGTGTCCTGCCATGGGAACCAAGTTAGTATTGTTCTCCTAGAGCAATCTGGGAGGACTTCCTAGTGCTCGGGAGATTGCCAGACCCCTGCAAGAGAGAGGCATTGTGTGAATGAGCTTGATTTTTGCTGTTCTCCCCAAATTGAGTGTTGTTGATGATGAAGATGGTTATGCCAATTTCAGCTAATACTTATGGAGCACTTACTTCCTCCCAGCAAGCACTCCATGTGCGCTTCATCCTTACCATATGTTTGTAAGATAGCCTCTGCTATCACTTGGAGATGAGGAGATGAGGAACCTGAAGCTCATAGGTGGGAAGGGCATGTCTAAAGTCATACAGCACCCTAGGAAGTTTAAAGGACAAACTGAGACTCCTGGTGGTCCAGCTCCAGGGTCCCACTCAGTCCAGGCGGAGGGAGCTTAGAAGCAGATGCCCAGGAGACAGAGGTGACCAGGGATAGGTGTCAGCCAGAGCAGCCTAACTCTGCTCAGGTGGGCTCTAGACACAATGAGCGTGCCCCAGGATCCAGCCAGGTAGGCAAGGTGGCACTGCGATCGTCATGGGGAGGCATCCAAAGTAAACAGCCACTGCTGGCAAAGGCTGCAAACACTCTCCCTTACTAATTCCAGAGCAGTTAAGTGATGGTCCAAAGCCTCCTGGCTAGATGATGACAAGTCTACTAAGTGTGGGCTTGGTCCAGACTAAGGTGCTGGTCTACTTGGGACAGTCTCAGTTGTAGCACTGAACATCCCACTTCTTGATGAACCGTAATATCTCAAGCAAACCAGGATGGTTGGTCACCCAAAGAGGTTCACTTTTGAGCCCTGGACCAGTGCTCTTACCTCCAGGCCATCTCTCTCTCTCTCTTTCTCTCTCTCTCTCTCTCTCTCCCTCTCTCTCTCTCTCTCTCTCCCTCTCTCTCTCTTTCTTTTTCCGGGAATTGAACTCAGGACCTTGTGCTTGTGCTTGCCAGGCAGGTGCTGTGCCGCTGAGTTACATCCCCAGCCAGTCCGTCGATTTTAAATAAAAGTGTATTTGAAAAGGATCAGGTGGGAAATGGGGCTGCAAGAAAGAAGAGTGGGGCAGCAGTGAGGAGAGCAAGCCTAGGTAACAGCATCTGGAGACCTCAGAAGGCAGCCTTGCCGGGAGTATGGCGTGTGCCTCTAGTCCCAGCACTTGGAGCCCGAGGCAGGAGGATTGCCATGGGTTCGGGGCCAGCCTAGGCTACATAGTGAATTCAAGGCCAGCCTGAATTACACAGCTAGTGGGACTCTGTCTTTTAACAACAGGGTAGCATTTGCCAAGGCCAGGCCAGATGGGAGGTCAGGCCAGGGCTGGTGGGAGTGGTGGAGTAGGAGGCGGGAAAGCATCCATAGAGGGGTGAGGTATAGACATTGCTTCACATGGATCAAGTCACACACAAGTGTGGGAGGTTGTACATACGAGGAAGGCTGAAGAGTAAGCCCTTGAATCTGTTTAATAATCCCTAGTGTTGTTAGATTAATAAAAATAATCCCAGCCGCCTGTTCCACCCAATGCATTCTGCAAAACACTTTCACGTCTATGGTATTCCCTCATTGGATCTCATCTCCACTGCAGTCGGGTGAAAGAGGCAGTGCTTTCCTCCTCAGAAGCCCTGAGTGTTAAGGAGCTGGCATGGAATCTCACAGCTGGTAAGGGGCAGACCTAGCAGGTCAAGAACCAGGTGTCCTATGCCCAGCCTGGTGCCGTCTTCAGTGTCCCTGTAGAGGACAAAGAGGACAACTTCTGTTGGTTTGGGACTGGGGAAATGTCTCTAACAATTTCCTCTCTCTTTCCTGTACCCTCAGTGTGGCCCCCTTACTGGATTGGTCCCTTTGGCGTGGAAATGCTGTAATTTCTCCCACCTGAAGCCAACAAAACTCTCTTGATTCACATTGCCCTCAAGCTCCTGCCCTGTTCTCTGCTTATTGATAGCAAATCTCCTTAGGAGAAAATCTATACTCCTCATCCCCAAGTCTTCTCCCTTTCCCCTCCCATTCTCTTTAACTTTTTTTTCTGGTGGTACCAAGGATTAAACCCAGGGCTTCCTGCATGCTGAGCACCTGCTCTGCCCCTGCGCTGCGCCCCCAGCCCACTCAGCTCTCTTAAAAATGTTCTCATCTAGACCACCCATGGTCTCCACCCACTAACTCCATCAGACACACCTCAGCTGGCCTCTTGCCTGAAGTTCAGTATCATTTGATGCCGTTGTCCCCTGCCCCCCCCTCCCCGTCTTCTTCCCTCGATGTCAGCATGCCCACCTGGCCCCGCTCTTCTCTTACCTGCCCCTTCTCAAGACTGCCCTGGCTCTCTGATTTCTCTTTCCACTATCTTACTAGGGGTCTCAAGCAGGCTCAGGGCTCTGAATATCATCTTTTATACCAAAGGCTGTAAATGTATAGCCTCACCTGGATCTCTTCTCTCTTGAATCCCAGTCTAGAATGTCCAACTGCGTAGTCGAGTGGCCCCATTTGAAGTGGCCCAGATTCCTCCAAATTAACATGTGCAAAACTGATCTGATACTCCTTCCCCAGCCATCTGCTCCTCCTACAGCTTTCCCCAGCTTCCACTTACTCAGGTGCATCTATGGATCGCCTTTTCTTCCACCCCATATTAGTTCCAGCAGCACATCCCATGGCTCCACCTCCTCTCTCAAACCTGACCACTGCTGTCTACTTTTAGACCCTCATGGGTGCCCAGCGCCATCACCTGCTGGGTGCATGGCAGTGGCTGTCGCCAGCCTGCCCCATACAGCAGCTGGAATGATGCAGGTCAGATGCGCTGTGTGGCATCTGGAGTCACTTCCCACAGCCCCCTCCAGCCTGCCCTGCGCCCCCTCAGCAGCCCTGCTGGCCCCTGCTCCCCCAGCACAGGAGGCTCACTCTGCACCCCCACTCAGTGCTTCCAGATCTCTGTCTCCCCCTTCAAGGCTTTGCCTCATTACAGCAACGCTATGCATCTGAGCTGTTGCTCCCTTCCCCTTCCACAGACCTATTCTGTCCATAGCATTCTCATCCTGACATGCTATATATTTTTCTGATCTGTTCTGACCTATTGCTTGTTTTTCTCTCTGTAGCAGAATGTAAGTTCAAAATTGAGAACAGAGGGTTTTGTCTGGCACCTAGCACACAGTAGGCATCTGTAGCTTTGGGGGGGATTAATGGATGCCTGAGAGGTGCAGCAAGGAACCTGGCCAGGCCCCACAAGGTGCTCAAATGTCATCGTCATGGGTTATGTTGTTGAGTGAGGCACTGCCCCATCAACTCCCGTGAGTCACAGAGGGGAGGAGGAGGAACTGCTGTGCTCAATTATTCCATTAACGTCTCTTGAAATCAACACACCAGAAAGCTGTGATGGGATCGTCCTGCAGGTTACATAAACAGTGGTTGAGAAAGCGCATGGGTAGGTGTATGTACACAGAGGTGGAAGTCTGTTGCCCAGGGTCCCACCGGACTCACTCAACTTCTCCCTCTTAGTCTCAGGGGGACAGGGACTCTCTGAGGCTGCCCCTTAAGAACTGAAATCCCCATGCCTTTCATTAAGCCCAGCTCAGATTCTGGCCTCAAAGCAACCCTTCTCCCATCGTGCTCTAGCGAGCCTGTGGGATGTGGTCTCCTGGTGCCTCTGAGTTTTTTCACCTACCTGTCATCTCCTTTCCTAACCTTTGGGGACATTCTTGGCACAATCGGGGGCTCTTCCATCCCTGTAGCTGGGCAAGAGCTGCAGTCTATCCTCAGCAACATTGGCCCTTTGGCTGTGGAATCTAGACTATGCCGGAAAAAACACTCCAATCTCACTCACCTCACCGCACCCCATTCCTCACTCTGCTCTTTTAGTGGGGGCTGTGACCCCATCTTCTTCTCAACAAGGACGACACTTTGAAAAGCAAAAATAGTTGTACAAATCCAACTATTTTGTGTTAAATTTGCCTATTTTCTTCAGTTTAGAGACGCTTTTGCCCTGGGGTTTACATGAGCCTGGAAGATCAGTGAGAATCTTCTATTCTTTCACCCACCCTGCCTGAAAACAGCCCTGAGGCCTCTCCTGAACTTTCTGGAAGCTGAGTGGGGCTGAGAGGATGTGTGTGCCGTGACCAACTCCCAATGTCCCTGCCCCCACCTCACCTCAGGGTCACCTCTCAAGGCGCTAATCCTAGAAACCAACGCCCTACTCAAGCCTAGATGGGTACAACACCTGGCAGGGGGAGGTTAGAGCCCTCCCCCATCCCGAGGCTGGGGACCAAAGGAGGCATGATTCAGAGGCTCTGCAGGTGGTAGGCAGAAGTGTCCAGGCTAGCAGGCAGCAGCTTTCTCATGCTCAGGACCATTCTCCAAGGCAGAGCCAGGAGGAGACGCTGTGGGCAGGGGCAGGACCACATGGGGACGGGAGGAAGCTTTCCAGCTAACCAGCACACCCCACAGAACTATATCCAAGGCCTCACTGCTCCGTCCTACTGTGTGACCCTGGGCAAACTAGTGGGCCTTTCTGTGCTTCAGGCGCCTCATCTTTATTTTTTCATCTCTCCATAATGTATTGTTACACTTTAATTGTGAATTTGGTTGAGCATGTATTACATATGATAAAAATTATAAGAGCTTTTTATACATCATTTTTGTAACAATTTTGTGAGGTAGCTATGGTTTATATAGTTCCTCTTTTAAATTTTTTTTCATTTGTACATATTTGCAGTACATAGTAACTATGTTCCCCATGGGGTGCTGATACATGGACATCAAACTCTTAATTATTTCTACTTCCACTTCCCTTCCTTCTCTACCTCTCCCATTTGTACTTCACTTTCCCTCATTTGCAAAAGAGCTTTCTCCCTAATTCCTATTATCCGTCCTTTATTTAACTACTAAAGTTGTTTATATTTTGAGTTTCTTTTTTTCTTTCTTTCTTATACTTTGAATTTCTTTTTTTCTTTCTTTGTTTCTTTCTTCCTTTCTTTTTTTCTTTCTTTTTCTTTATTTATTTTTTAGTTTCTCATAAAAGAAAAACAGGGCAACATTTAAGCTTATGTGTCTAATTTATTTCATTTGACATTGTGGTCTCCAGGTGCATCCTTCCATTTTCCTACAAATGATTGAAATCAAACGCCTCATCGTTTTTTGTCTTCGGGTTTTTTTTGTTTGTTTCTTTTCTTTTCATGGTACCAGAGATTGAACTCAGAACCTTGAGCTTGCCAGGCAAGCACTTATTCCACTGAGCTATCTTCCCAGCCCCTCTTTTTTGTCTTTTTGAGACAGAATTCTGTTATGCAGTCAGGCAGGCCTTGAACTCACTTTGTAGCCCAGGCTGGCCTCGAGCTTGCAACAATCCTTCTGCCTCAGCCTTCCAAGTGCTAGTGTTACAGGTGTGCACCACCACACCTGGACTAGGTGTCTTGTCTTTAAAATGACCACTGCTACTTATTTTTATAAAGCTATCATAATGAATGAATAAAATCATGTGCAAGAAATAAAAAAGAATCCAGCCAGGCCACATGGTAGTTGGTAGCTTTTTCTTTTATATGTTAACCTTTTCACTTAGAGCACCAGGTTTTGGAGCCTCAGGGTATTAGGTTCAAAGCCCTTCTCTATGCTGAATGATGCGTACCTGTATTCCCAGCACTGGGGAGGCTGAGGCAAGAGGATCACTGTGAGTTCAAGGCCAACCTGACCCACATATGAAATCCTATCTCAAAAAAGACCACCCCCCAAAAAAGAAAACCCTTTTTGGCCACATTCTTGTTGTATGGATTAAGTCAAATCAAGCAACACCACTGTTTCCATTTCCTGATCTGTAATAATCATACCCATCGCCTTGGTTGTTGTAAGTTTAAGTTACTCGATATACAAAGGCACTTAGAAAGTTCATGGTATATCATCAGTGATCAGTACTGCTTGACTGTTAGGAGCAGGGAACTCCCTAAGGTCAAGCCAAGATTTGAGTCCAGGCTGTGCGTGTCCCCAGACTGTGCTCTTAGGCACCAAATTATACTGCCATCTCTCATAATGGGCTTTTTCATGCACATATAATTACACACTACTCCGTTTTCATCCTGGGCCAGGCTTTCTGGCTCAGATGGCAGACCTTGTTCCTTCAGTGACCTGCCTGGAACTGCAAACGTTAGCTATGCATTTAAGAATTCTGACACCGAGGTCAGTGAGGAGAAGCGCCTTCCATTGGCATCAAGCAAGAGGCAGAGCCAGGCTTGCTCCCAGGGGCCTCTCCTCACTCCCCCACTGCACTGCAGCCCAGCCTGGGCAGAGTTCCTTTCTCCTAAGAATCCCCAAAGCCCAGGATCACCCTCCAGTTCTGAAAGTGGTGGCAGGGCCAAGGGAGGCCTGCGAGCTCTGCGTTGCCCCAGAAGGCCTGTGCGGCCCCAGGAGGCACTGGGTGGGGGGGTGTTCGCCTCTCACCCACCTTCCATCCTTCTGCACATGCACATAGCAATCTCATGTCTGCTTGTCTTGGATTTTCATCAGAAGACTTGAGCTGTCCTCTTGTCTGTGAGGAGTGTGGGAGGCATTTAGGCTGTCCACGCCTCAGTCTCCTCAGAAAATGATGGAGATGGTGACACCACACTTGTCACAACAAGGGTCTACAATGAGCATTAAATGACAGTTATTTTTCCCCTTCTATTTTTGATTTCTAGCCAGGAGTGGTGGTGCGTAACTATAATCCCAGCACTCAGGAGGCTGAGGCAGGAGGACTATTTTGAGTTTGAATGATCTCAAGGCCAGCGAACTGCACAGTGAGACCTTGTCTAAAAAATACAAAAAAAAAAAAAACCTCTGAGAAATTATTTTTAATTTCTGACTTCATAATATATGACTATATGCCAGCCTGAGCTGCATAGAAAGAACCTGCCTCAAAAAGAAAAAACTAGGGACAGCCAAATAGCTCAGCAGATTGAAACACCTGCAAGCATTTGCAGGGATCAGGGTTTTGATCCCCCCCACCCCCCCACCCCACTCCTCCACCCCGCCCTGCCAGCCCTGCCCCCTGGGGGCGCGGTGAGACAGGGACTGAGACTGGGTGTGGTGGTGCACAACATGTAATCCCACCTCTTGGGAGGCTATAAACAGGAGGATCACTATGAGTCCGATTTAGTAGTGAGACCCTGAACACCCTGTATACCATTCCCTAAAAAATAAATAAATAAAAAGAAAAAAGAAAAGAAAAAGAAAAAACTGGGCCAGCAAGATAGCTCAGTGGACTAAGCCCCTGCTTTGGCAAGCACAGGGACTGGGATTCAATCCCTGGTCCTGCCCCACCCCCAGGGCATGCTGAGCCAGCAACTGTCTGGGCGTGGTGGTGCACACCTGTAATCCCAGCTCTGGGGAGACTAAAAACAGGAGGCTCACCATTTGTCCAAGCTGTGTAGTGAGACTCTGTACCAAACATATAAAATGGAAANAAAAAAAAAAAAAAAAAAAGAAAAGAAAAAAAACTAGGGCCAGTGTCTGCTAAGGCAAGTGCAGGGATTGGGGCTCGATCCCCAGCACCACATGCTGCACCAGCCCCACCTCCGGGCATGCTGAGCTGGCCCCTGAGTCTAGGCAGACTATGAGTATAAGCTGTGTAGTGAGACCCTGCACCAAATACTATATATATATATATATATATATATATATATATAATTTTTAAAAATCATAAACATCATTGTGACCATATCCCTCACTGTCTTCTCCAGTGGTGGCCACCCAGCAGTTACCTCTCCTTTTAGGCCTTTCCAAATAGTCATGTGCTGTGTAGCCTCCTCTGACATGTCTAGCTTTGTGAGATCACACGAAACAGGCTCTTTCCAGTGAATCACTGTTAGAACCAACACTGGCAGAATGGACTGGCCATGCAGCTCCGCACACCCTGGCTGGTCTTACTGAGGACGGGATGTGGTCCATGAGTTCCTTTTTGTGCTAGTTCAACACATTGCAGCCCCAGCTCTTTGCACTCAGTGCCTGCCTATTGGTGGCTCTGGGCTGCCGTTTCCATGTGTGGATGTCCCAGAGTACATCAGCCTTATCTCTGAGACCATGTCTGGGGTCACAGACACAGCAGCGTCAGACCAGGTGTGTGTCAGACCAGGTGTGCCTTGGCCAGCAGGGAGCTTCTGCCCTGCAGAGGGCCCCCCTGCCTCCTGAAAGCCCACTATGCCTCCCGCTCCACCAGCACAGGAGCTGGGGAACCTGGTTCTGGCCCTGGGCCAGTGACCATCCACAAGCCACTCTCCTCTGAGACACTCTTTGCCTCAGATTAAGACAGTGATGTGGTCCATTTCCCAGGACAACTTGGGTGACTGAGATGAGACAAAGAATTGCAGAGGGCATGGACTCTTCCAACAGGACTTTAAGAGCATCCTCATCCTGCTGCTACCCTGCAGCCTGTCTCATGTACTCTTTCTAAAGGGTCCTGTGCTCTGTTGGCTACTAACTCAAGCACCTCCGGTCCTTTTTGGTGTCAGCAGCCACCTCAGTCACTAGTTCTCAACTAGATCTTAGATGCCCACTAAGATGTTAGCCCTAAGCAAGATACCTGCTTTCACCTGAGAGACAAGCTAGCACAGTCCATCTCCTCAGGAGATACCAGCAGATCACTGTCCCCAGTAATGAACACATTCCCATAACAGAATCCCTAACAATGTCTTTTGTCTTCATTAAGCTATCATCTCTAGAAGGCACTGGCACATAGTAGGTGCTCAGGAAATATTATTGAGAATAAATTAGTGAAAAGGCTTTGGTTCAATAACAAATTATAGTGATGGATGATGGTACCAGGCCATGGGGTTGAAATTTGGGGCAGACCATCCCGAACAGCACCCCTCAGATAAGCATCCATGGCCACAAGCCAAGGGCAGAGGCAGAAGTCATTCCATTCCTCTTCTCCCCGAGAGAAGAGCCAGCTGGCTGCTCTAGGAAGCCTGCTGGATGGGTGCTGTGTGGAGAGACCACCCCCACACCTGATCAGCTCCAAGCCTTCTAGGTTGAGAGATTCCATTTCATTAGCTCACCCAAGGGTGACCAGGCTCTGGGAAATCAACCAAGCAAGCTACTGATTGATAAGCAAGAACGGCAGTTTATTAACTTAAGCTGGCAGCTGTGACTGCTAAGCAGTCTGTAGCATTTGAGTCGGTCCTTCTGCTTGCTTGTTCTTTTTTCAGAAGGAAAATTCACTTGGAAACTCAAGTCAAATTCAGCAGAGTAGAATGGAGAAAAGTTATACTAAAGAATAATAGCAGTAGATGCAATTCTGCACTGCAGCATGTGGACATGGACATTGTTATTGTCACATGAGGACGCTGAAGTCACATGGATGAGTTGATCTCTGAGAGTGGGAGCCAGAGCACAAACCCAGGCATCCTAACTCCGTCCCGTGTTCCCCAGTGTTCTTCCCTCAGTCCTGCCTGACTCACCCACGTGGTCGCCCTTAGTGCACACAGCTTTCCCTAGGATCATGTCTGCCTCCCTGATGATGAGCCACCTGAGTCTCACTGGCAGTGTCACCTGTTCTCAGGAGGGCACCTGTCCTTCTGAAGACAGTAACAATAAAACCCTAGCAGGAGCTACCATTCACAAGGGCTCAATGTGTGTCAGGCACCAAGCTAGGCACCCTGCATGCACTCTCTCTCCGTGGCAACCTCACGGGCAAGCATTTTTCTCTTCCCGTCCCTTCACAGCTAGGGACTTCCAGGAGTGGAAAACTCACACGTCTTGCCCAGGTCTCCCTGGTAGTGGCAAGGCAGCAATCCCAGTCCACTACTGAGCTCATAATCATCTCCGCCCCACCTGCAAGGGGGAATCTGCCTTCCTGCCCCTGCCCTGGGTCAGAGACCCTGTTGATGCTTCTGGGCCTCTGTGCGCTGAGGACACTGGCATGAAGCTAGGATTTTCCCAGGTTTGCCACAGAGCTATATCTGAAGCACTTCCCAGGGCTCTAGGTCCTGGAGGTCAAGGAATTGGTGGCTGGGAAGGAGGAAAGGACAAAGTGCAGGTTTCCAGGCAGATCTAGGTCCTTCATTCCCTCACCCATCCCATAGTGCTCCTCCACACAAAATGCCTCACTCTCCATGTGATCTCTCAGGTCTTCAGGGTTACCCTAGGGCAGTGGTGACAAACCTATGGCACATGTGCCCGAGCAGGTTGTTTATACTACCGAAAGCTCTAAAGGTTCACCATCACTGCCGTGGGTCTTCTCAGCCCAGCAAACCCCTACTTTCTTTCAGTCCTCAGCTGCAGTGTCATGTCCCTTACAATACCCTATCCAGTGTCAGCACCCCTCCTCTACAGCCCTGGGTTTTTCTTGTCCCTATCTAGAAATGTCCTCCACTAAAACAGGCATAGCCGTCATCAAATTCCTGACATGCGGCTGGCACCCCATGAACATTTTTGGTGTAATGAATGAGTTTTAGGGAATCCTGGGAACACAAGATTCCACATATAAGTGATGGAACAGTGGAGTCCAGCCTTAACAATATGTGTGGATTTAAAGAAACCCAATCCTGGGGCGGGGAGATGGCTCAGTAGAATAAGCGCTTCCCTGGCAAGAGCAAGGGCCTGAGTTCAAT
>NDGN011350371.1:0-14931 GCA_002564285.1 Tympanoctomys barrerae | reverse complement strand
TATCTATCTATCTATCTATCTATCTATCTATCTATCTATCTATATATCTATAAAACCTTGCATTACTACTTCACTACTGGCAGCTTATCTGCATTGCAGCCTCCAGGGTTAATTCCCTATAAACAATATGCAAGAGCTCTGTGTAAGTTTGGTTTCTGAGCAAGTTGACAAATAATCAAGTTCTATCTTTGCTACCTGATTAACACTAAAGCAGTACTTTGCAGCCTTCCTTTGCTGTTTCCCTCTATTTGAATCCACTGTAGCATAACACACAGCTTCAGGAGGGTTGAGTTCATGACAACTGATCACGTGCAAATTGGGAGTGGCATGGTGGCTGGTTCACTAACTGCAAGCTCTTTCGGAGAACTAAGTTCAGGGTCCCTGTTCTTTCTGCACTGACCATTTTTTGTTTATTTCTGTTTTCCCCCAAATTATCCCTTCATGAAACAATGAGGAAAAAACTCTCAGTTTTATTAGAAATAGCACAAAAGAAGAATGACACTCCTTAGCAGTTAGGCTCACAAAATGCCTCAGGCAAATCTTCCCCAGAAGAAAACAGACTTTCTTGCTTTCAAACTTTCTCCAAACAAAGTAAGAGTCAAGTATAGCCTTTTTTATTGTGCTTCCCTTTGATTTTCCTTTTATTTTTAGTGAATAAGCTGTCACCATTTGAGTCCCTTTCACTATGGTCCATATTATCTTTGTGCAGATGTTTTAGTACTTGTGTATTAAAGCTTGTCTAAAAGAAAACAAGGTTTAAGTGATAGCTTTAAGAAACCAAGAAAGAAACTTTAAAAACAACTGGTAAAAGGCTTAGTTACCAAAAGAAATTAATAGGAATCCAATTTAGCCATTGCTTTCCTCCATCGTGTTATATTTTCTTAGTAAACTCAACACCCAACCAAATATTATATTGTGACATTTTTGGTCAGGACACAAGGAGCTCTTTAGGGGGATGGATTCCACTTTTCTCTGGAAGGTGTCTTGATAGAACAGGAGACAGACAGCAGTCCCCAGAGTGTCTATCTCTAGTGTGATCTGTGGCAAGTCTTCCAGTGGCCACACCATAAAAGTGAGGTGATGACAATCAACTTAGAATAAGCATCTGATACCTCCGCGTGTCTCTAAGTAAAGACCATCTTTGTAATCTGAGTGAAAATGTTTATCCAGTTCAGTAGTTCTGAATTTTATAAATATGGTTGTACTTGCTTTTGAATCAACTTCATGCCTGGAAAATGCCCTGGGTCAGAATCTCAAGATGTGATTGGGTGCTGGTGACTGTGCCAGAACTCACTTTGTTAGGCAGTCTTCCCCTTAAGCCCTGAGCACTCGCGTCCCTCTTGCTCCGAGTCCATGCCACTTGCTGTCCAGAGCACTTTCAGGTTTCATCTTTGTATATTCATCTAACAAGTTTCTTTAAGGGATTATTATACATGGCACTCTTCTAGATGCTAGTGTAAACAAAATGAACTAGATAGAGGCATATTCTTATGTTATTTATGGTCTACAGGAAAGGGCAAATAGGAAAACAAGGAATTAGAGTGAAGATGTTAAAATTAAACTCTACATAAACAGAAGATTTCAAAGAAATATACAGGCAGGAGATGGCACTGGAACTACTGAGAAAAGAAACCAATTCCAGAGAAAGCAGATGTCATGGAGAAAAGTTTGAGCTGGAGCCACATAATGTTTAGGTTGATGGAGCATTGCTCAGGCTTTGAGTACAAGAGAAGGAGGGATGGGACTGGCAGCACACAGTCACATGTGTAGATGATGCCACTGTGGGACACGGCGGAGCATGGGAGCCAAACAGCACGGCTAGGTCAGCTTGTCCTCTGGCCAAAGCAAAGCCTGAAAGAGGAAGTCAAGGGGCAGACAGAGAATAGAAACACAATCCTAAAATATAATTATCCAAGTACCACTGCTTGGAATTGCCCTTTGTCCTATACTAATGTTAGGGGCAAATCTGGGCTTCATGCAAAAGCATTTCTAATCACCAGTGGCAAATCTGCTTCTGGACATTATGCTATGTTGTGTGAAAATATTGCAGATATTGGACCAGTGTTCATGCGTTATGGACTGTGGTTGAACTGAAGCAGAATGAAAAATGTGAACTATCTTTGCTGGATTCCTCTCCACAGAGGAGGCTGCTGGCAGAGTAGGAGCAGAGACGCTTAGTTAGCTTGTCACAATTGACAGAATAACACCTTAATACTTTGAAGTGGATTTGCTGCTTTGGAATCACTTATAAGCTTTTGAATTTGTGTATTCATTTCTGTAACTTAAAGTCTTATGGGCTTATGTTGTTTTACAGGAATTTTATTTAAATGATACATGTTTTTTAAAATCTAAAAGCATCGAAGTTCAGCCTTAATGCTTACTCTGAAGATTCACTGCATTGCCTGAAACCACATTTTAAACATAAAGCTCTCAGGCTCATTTCTGTTTGAACACATATGAACGCTTATACTCTTGTTGAAATTTGTGTCTACCCAGAACTGTTTTGCTCAAGGTTTTCTATCCCTCCAAAACTAAAATTAAAATCTAAATTTTAAGGAAGGAAAATAGTTTTCTAGAAATCCTCCTTGGTGAGTTTGTGGTCTTTGTGTTTGTTTTTCATTATGAAACCGTATGGCGAACACTCTCAGACCTGTGCTAAGGAAAAGGCAGCCGAAGTTCTGGGTTCTAGTCATGTACTGAGAAGAAATGCAGTCTAAAAATGACATGGCTATGCGCTGGAGAAGGACGCTAGAAATTTGATCTATGTGATGGGGTACTTTAGTTTGTTTTGCATACAGGGTCTCCCTGTTGCGGTTCAGGCTGGCCTTGAATTCAATATGTAGCCCAGATTGGCCCTGAACTTGCAGTGATCCTTCTACGTCAGCCTCTAGAGTGCTGGGATCATAGGCATATGCCACTATACCCCACTATGGTGGGGTGTTAGTATTTATTTTGAAGAACAAATTTAGTAAACTGTTATTACTCTGCAGGATGTGACAACCAGTGTAATTTTTTTAGTCACATGTTAACATCTGCATATCTTGCTATTCATAGTTGTTATTATTATTATTATTATTATTATTATTATTATTCTTTAAGAAAGATTTACTGTCATAATAAAGGCTGGTATAATTTATTTTTCTTTTCTTTTTGTTCTTTTGTCTTTCAAGTTTGTTCATGAAAATTATTCCTTACCTAAATTTATCTCTAAATGTAAATGCCCTTAAATAACTAAGAAGACAGAATTAAACTGAACGGTGTGTTGCATGCATTTGCCTTTAATATGAGTGTATTAAAAGAGATTACTTGGATGTATTAATGAAGAAATTAATTTTATGTGTTTGACCACCTTTTGTTAGAATAAACTTGAGTAAAAAATAATACTGGTATTAGAGAATGTTTCATGATACTGTTTTGTTTTTTTGTTTGTTTGTTTGTTTGTTTTGGTGGAACTGGGGATTGAACTCAGGCCCTTGTACTTGCAAGGCAAGCATTTATTCTACTGAGCTATCTCCCCAGGCCCTTTGTATTTTCTTTACATTCTTTTGGTTACTTTCTCTCTTTGCAGAGACAAAATATCCAAGGTCCCAAATGAAGGAAGGACAGTGATATTTAGCTCAGTATTTGTGGAGGTTTCTGTCCAGAATCAGCTGGCTCCAAGGCAGAGTGGTGTGGTGAGGGGTAACGGTTCAAGACAGGGGAAGACAGCAAAAGCAGCAAGATGGGGCCGGTGGGGGGGGGCTCTTTTCCTCCCTCATATTGTATGGCGCCTGCCTGCCCACACCCATCCCATTTCCCTGCCTTCTTCCAATAGCTGAGGATGCTTGCAAGGTAGAACCTCACCCCCCTGCTTAATCACTTAATTAAACTTTTAAACTTTTTGTATCATTTCTTATGCTGTTTTTTCTATTACCTTTTTGTGTTCTTTAAAAAAGAAAAAGAAATAAATAAAATAATCTATTTTTAAAAAAGCCACAATGAACACCATCCTACAGTGGTAAGGGCAGGTCCTTTTCACTACAGGATGTAGAACTGCTGAGTTACTGAATGAAGCTTCTAGACTTCAAGTAAATGCAATGTTTCAATCCCATTTCCTTTCAAATCTGTCCTGTTTGAAAATGGTAAAATATGGGGCCAGGGAGATAGCTCAGGAGAAAAAACACTTGCCTGGAAAGCTCAAGGGCCTGAGTTCAACGACCCGTTCTGAAAAAAAATAAATAAATAAATAATAAAAATAAAAAATAAAATATTCCATTTTGACTAGGTTTCCCAGCCATTCTCTACCTGTGTGGTCATATGACTTAATTCTGGTGAAAGGAAAATGAGAGGAAGGCATGCTGGCCACTTGGGGTTATGACTTCCAAAGAAAATATGACGTTTTCTTTCCGACTTCACGTTTAGCTGAGATGCTGGCCTATTGGTGAGTGCAGAAGCAGCCCCTCCTACTACGAAATTGAAAGCACATATTGAGAATGGCAAGACAAGGTGAATGACAAGCTGAAATGCTGAGGCCGTAGGCCCTCTTTTTCACCTGCAGACCTCCGAGCTGACGTCCAATTAACAGATGGACATCTCTCTTGTTTAAACTTGAGCTTCCCTATGACCATGATTGAATTGAGTGGGGTTACAGAAGCAACAACCACAGGCATCATATAGCTTTGGTTATTAGGTGGCAGGGATTGAGAACAAGATGTTGGATTGAAACGGTATGGACAACAAGTTTCTCGCGGAAAAAAATGTCTAAAATTATTTTAGAAATACTTTGCATGTAAATGCATTTGTCAAGCAGGTTTTAACTCATAATTTTTGTGGCCTACTGGCTTTTTTACAAAGAAGAAATTTCATTTTCTTTGTCTTTCAGGAACGTGTTACTGGAGACATGAGCTCAAGTTAGAATTAGCCTCTTGAAAGGAGAGAGCGAGAGGAAAAACAGAGTATAATTCTGGCAACATAGGCTTGGCTTTCTGTTTCTCTGGCCTGTGATCTAAATTGATTGAGAGAGTCTTATAATTCAAGGTCTTTATAAATCAGTCCTGACAGAAAACAAAGGCTTCTGCGCCCAAACTGAGGCAGTGATAAAATGAGTCTCTCCTTGAAGAAGCAGTCTTTGCAGGAGATAAGGCCGGACAAATCATTAGAATGACCAGACAAAGGGAGCCAGCCTGGTGGAAAACATTAGATTAAGGATGTTGTCTTCCCACTAAAGCCAACTGGCTTCTTTCTCCTTAAGGTAGTCACAATTAAATTGAGCCAAAAGGTGATTGACAGGGCACAGAATAAAGTAAGCAAAAGATCAGCTTTTTCACAATAAAGGTAACATATAAATATGGACTCTATTTTTATTTACTTGTAGCCAGAACTGATGGAAGCAGAATGTAGGGGTGTAGTGTACTGTGATGCAAGAAATGAGAGCCCATGCTTTCAAAACTAGGTTACAGTTCACTGTTTAATTCGAACTGTGTCTTTCTAAACCTGAACCAACCACGAGAAAGCAAGCAGCCAAGATTTTGAAGTCCCCAGGGGCTAATCCTTGCCACTGCCTACTTCATATGTCTTCACTGAGATACGGACATGGAAGAACTTCCCCAAAAGTCCAAGCAGAACATTTGTAGGATAAAGAACCAAAGAAATAAGGCCAACAGCGTGTATCACAGAATGCCACATTGCTTAACATGAGAAGTTGCTCAGCTGTCATGACTATGACTTCTTCCTGTAAGCCATTTCTAGTCTTTCCAGAATTTAGGTTTTTAAATGTTTTTATCCTTTTCACACTACATATTAGGTTGGCAAGAGTAGGGCACTATCTTGAATTTGATTTCTAGGTTGTAAATTCAAGAGAAGCTGCTTCCACTCTTGGTAGAAATGCATAGCATCAAAAGATGCCAGAGTTGGCACAGCATACAGACCTGCCTGGGCCTTTGGGGTTGCCTCTCTTGGAAAGTAGGGAAGTAGTAACATATTTTAACTACAAATGAGAAGAAAAATGGGACCTAATTGAGTATCAATGCCAAAGTAGGATAGACTTCAATATTTGTTCTCTTTTCTCTTGTGGAGAAAACTACAGTGGGACTTTGGTTTGCAAACTTAATTTGTTAAAAAAAATTTTTGGAAAAGATGACTGCACAAGTCATGTTTCTCAGCCCATGCAGAGTTTGCAAATAAAAAGAAAACTTTGCAAAATGCTGTTTGTGAACAAAATTGCTTGCGAACAAAAGCTTTCTTGAACTGAGACACCACCGTACTTTCTACAGAATCGGTGCTTCCATTTGTAACACAGAGCTGATCCCACAGATGGATTCACATCAAAGACTGCCTTCTGTAGCCTCCGTTGAAGCTAGGCAAGGTCATTATAGCTGCTCAAAAAGGATGCCCATGAGCATGGCACACAGAATCTGTTGCTCCTTTGTCATGCATTTGAAAAACATAAACACTCTCTGAATCCTCTTTTTTCACTCCCCAATAATTGAAATGGAGAAGACCACACCTTTCTCATTCCCAGCAATAAACTCCATGTTTTATTCACAGCAATGAATTCCAAATAGCCTGGGTGATTGCCAAATAGATGAGAAATAAGCTTTTATTTTATTTAAACTAGTTTGCATATATGGAAACTCTTTCATAACTTTTTTTTTTTTTTTTGCTCCAAATGCCTTCAGAGCAGGTTTGGTTGGCTTGAGATGTGGGGATCGAACCACAGCAACCTGACCCTGACTGCTTTGTTGAAGCAGCCACTTAAAGAGCTGAGCTAAGGGGCAGGCCCCCTCTTTTATAACTTTATGTTGCAGCTGCTATTACCTTAGCTAACACTGCCCGTGGTGACTGGTTCATTGTGTCAATTTGAGGAAGAGAAACTTGGCTAAAGCAGCTCAGCAATTCCACGCCATTGCATGTGGAAGACCCACCAGGGGTGACTCGTCACCGGGATGACATAAAGGGAGATGGAGGATGGTGGATCTGCTTGTCTTTTCAGAGGCGCTCCATCTTCACCTTTATTCTGGACATCGCCTCCTGGCTTCCAGTGCAGACTTCAGCTTCCAAGTACACTCCTGAGCCTTCCATCGCAGACCCATTGGCTTCCTGATACGGACTTGCACAGGACACTGCCATGAGCTGCAGACCTCCAAATGAATACGTCGGCCTCCATTGTGCAGACACCCTCTGCACTCTTCCACATTTGACCGAGGCCACTGTAAGCCAATCTTATAAGGTTTTATGCACTTGTGTATCTTGTGTTATATCTGTTTCTCTAATAAGCACCGGCACAGTTCCTTTTTGCATATAATGGGATATTAGTTAAGCACAGGACCACTTCTCTAAAGTCTATAGTCCAGCATCCTTTACATCCCGATAGGACTGCATGATTAAGTCTTTTTGGTGTGCTATGAGGAAAGTGATATATACATCTTCAGGTACATCCCCTTGCACAGAAAAGGTATATCTTCTTCTTTCTTTTTCCCCTTTTTTCCCACTAGATGTGAGAAAGCATGTGACAGACTCTCCTTTGCACAAAAAAAAATATGCTATTGAAGAAGTCAGGACTCCAAGATGGAAAGAACCTAGGCCATGATTCCAGACCTATCTTTCCTAACTGGAATCTAACATAAAAGCAGTGGACTTTTAAATAATTACTATTTTATGTCTATTATATCTTATGAATTTTTAATGCATGCATATTGTATAGATAACAGAATTCATTCTTGCTGTGGGCTACAATTTTTTAAAAGTACAGACTGTTCTATCGACAACATTTTAATCCGGTCTCCATTCCTAATTCCTAAGCGCTCTGTGCTGCAGGCTGTTCCAGTATCAACACAGTACCTTTTAAGATAATTATGCTGTCATCTTCTCCTAGCAATGACCACTAGAGCTAATTACTCCAAATTCATAGCACAATGAGCTTTGTGGCTTGCAGAGAAAGGTGTGGGTAAAGAGCAAAGTCTACTGCTTGCTCTCTGTAAAGTTTTGGGCCGATCCTGGGAAACCAGAGTGGGATCTTCATGAAGCCTCTGCTGTGTGCCACACAGTAAGACAGGAAACTTTGTTCTTACCAGTTGGGGCTTCTTGGCAAAGGATGACTAAATTCTACTTCATACCAATAAATCAATAGATCTTTGAGTAGAACAATATATAGATATATTATACATATAATTATATATCATATAATTATATATATTCATATATTATATAATAGTATAATATATAAATGTATAACCATATGACATATGTTATACATTATATATAGTATATATTTATGTATAATATATTAAGAAATATATTACTACCATTTGAGTATAACATACATTAAGTATGCAGAAAATGCTAAAAATTCTTTTCAACATGATGCCACTTTTCATAGAAACAAAATTGTTTTCCATTTTTTTCAATGATAAATTATCTTACTAAGATCAAATTGAAGTGTTTTAAATTTTATTCATTATACTGGTAGCAACATTTAAACTGATTTTTTATATCTTTTTTGAGTGTAGCAACAATGTTGAACTTTTTGCAAGATAAATAACAAAAGATGAAAAAAAGTAAAAGAAAAAAAAAAGGTGAAGCATACTAGTCTTTAAAAACAAGCCCGATTTCACTCAGTTCCACGTCTTCTTTCACTCTGTTGTATTGCTTATTCGCCTTTTCTCAAAGCGTTCAGGGAAGAGAACCTGAAAGTCAGCGTTCTTCTTGATTCGCTTTCTTCCACGTGCTTGACTGTTGTGAGCAGCTGTTTACCAGGTCGGGAAGAGTCTGCGCATGAGCATCAGCGGCCATGGGAAGAGGACACTGCGGAAAAGAGGATATTCACCTGAAAGATAGGCCGCTTTCATCTCCTGGATGTACCAAAAAGAACATATGCTACAGGGGCAGCTGTGGAAATATTTGCTCTCCATTTTGTAGTCTCTTCATTGAAGAACCTATACTAATTAATCTCTAAAAGAAATTCAGATTCTGATTGTGAGTTAAAGGAAATAAAATGCCAACAACAAATGAAAATGATGCATCCTCTTGAAAGAACACTATTTTGGGGGATAAAAAGGGAGCAACAAGTTTAGCTGTGTATATTTTGCTCTGGGAAAATAAGCGTCAGTGTGGTAGCTGACTTCATACTGTATCTTAGAAACATTCTCATTATTCCCAGTTTCCTTAGGTTTTTCTGGAATCCCACTCTGAGTTTCAGCTCAAAAGGAAACAGATTGTTAACATTTTCTCCCCCAGGTGGCAGTGCAGCATTCCAAGTTCAGGATGGCCTGGTGTGGTGCTCTTGAAGAAAGACAATACAGGCTTTCTCCGCATGTTAGTGTGCCATGCCTCTTGCTTTTGGAGGAAATATGTCACCAGGCTAATGCAACAAGAGCTGAGCAATCAGAGACAAAGAGTCCCTGCAGCTGCACGTCTGTTGGCGTGTGCAGCACATGTTCAATAAACAGGAAATAAAGCTATCACACAACATGATACAAGGAAGAGTGTGAAATTTCTAAAAGATTAGACTTAAGGAATAATCTCTAGTTTTGATTTTTACCTTGCATGTTATTTTATCAGTAGGAAGACGGTTACTGTGTACAGTAAGGTTAAGCTGTTCAGAAATTATTAGTATTAGTATGCAGTGGTGCTGAGGATTATACTCAAGGGTAAGTTACTAAGCTATACCTTTGCTTCTTTCTTGGAGGGAGACAGGGTTGGCCTAACTTGCCAAGGTCGGCCTTAAAATTTTGATCTCCCTGCTTCACCTTCCCAAGCAGGTGGGATGATCAGTGAGTGCCAATTTTGCTCTACAAATTTATTTTTCAAAGATGCAAAAAATAAAATAGAAATCATCACCATAATCTTCATTTAAGGTATTCCAAGATGCTGCTGTGAAAGTAAGAAACATAAAGGTGCGACACATAAAAGTTTAAAAAAAACAGCATCATACTGTGAGCATGAAAAGAGGGCTGGAAAGTAAACAACTGAAGGAAGCCCAGGAAGGGTTGTGTTTCTGTATTATGATAAAAATCTATTAGAACGATTTGGAGCCAAACAGTATCTGCTTGTCTGAATGATAGGCAAATAAATGAAAATGAATCCTTTAGTTTTCTGGCGTATATTAGATAAATTATACTAAAATAATATTCACTGGTAATGATATGACAACAGTAGAAGTCAAGGTACGAAAACAGTTGTGAAAGGTTATAAAGAGCCATCTTGAAAACACCAGAAAAATTATTTGAAAGGTTTTAGAGTTTGATGACAATTCCATATTCTGAAGATTCTTTTATATCAGATCTAATGAACTCTTCTTTCCAGTTTCACATAACCTAGTAAGGAAAGGATTAATATTATAGGGACAGTGGGTAATAAAAATTAATGTCTTTTCTTAAATGACAGAATTTGATCTACTTCTTAAAATTGATTATGTGTTTGTGCCAGAAGTACCCCAGATAGAAACTAATTTGCAATATTAAATCTTGTATCCTATATATAGCTTTGCAGACATAGAACCGGCTAATTCTGTCTAATTCAATTAAGGAAAATGTATGTATGTGCATATACAGTTACCATAATCAACTGTTTGGGAAACAAAAATAAGGTACATCTGCCTTCAATGAATGTAAATTCTAGTGGACTAAATAAACAAGTTGCAAATAATCATGATAGAATAGGAGTTGCAAAGGCTGGCATGGTAGAGTAGTGGTTTCTGATGCCAGGACTTAAGGGTGAATGTCTTGACTCTGTTGCCTGATGTTTCCATAGCTTTGGAAAGGATATTTTTCCAGTTTGCTTGTAAAGATAAAAAGCAGTACTTACCGCATAGAGCTGTTTTGAAGAGAATGAACTAGTAAATAAAGAGTTTGGTATATAGAAAACTCATTGACACATAGCAAGGAAAAAATAAAGTCCTGTGGTTAAGAGATGGCCAATATGGGAACTAACACTTGAAATTAGCCTTTAAGATAGACTTTACAGATTGCCAATGAATCATTAAGGGAAAAGGTTGTGAAAGGCACTTCAGACAAACACAACATATGCAATGTCACGAAGAGGCAGTAGCTCACTGTTTGCAAATAGAACAAGGAAGAAGGAAAACGTAGGTCCCATCATACATGTTAAAGACAGTTTGCAATGAGTTAATAAAAAGATTTTGATAAACCAAAAAAAAAATGTGAGGAGTCACTGAATGTTTTTTACACGAGGAATGATAGCTGTATTTACACTGTAAACATGTTATTCTGGTAGCTTTATGAAAGAGAAATTGAATGTAGAAGGGACTAAATCCAAAGAGATTAAAAATGAGTAAGATAACAACAAGCCAGAACAGGGTGACTGATCATTGCTTCAGAATGGCTGGGTGGCTTGACAGTTGTCAGGGTTGTGATCTAAAAGGTCTCTCAGAAGAGCATCACTGTGCTGAACACGTAAGTATCAGCTGATGGCTCTGAAGCGATGGCACACAAAGGGTCTAACCATAACAGGACTCCATGAATGAGGCTGCAATTTGATGGCAGTTTTGGAAGAAGATGAAGAGAGGGGACAGGCCCTAGTTCAAGATCATGGAAGCCTGATCTTGAGGACTAAGGTTTTTCCCTGTCCCCTTCTTCTTCATGTTTTTTTATTTATTTATCCCTTTCCCTGGTGTTTCTTGTTTTTCTCAGACACCAAATGGTTTCTGCAAACAAAACTAACATCTCAATTTAGTCATTATATTATCTATCCAAAATCCACTGAATAGCCTAAATATTTTTAGTTCTCACCTATATCTGGATTCAAATTGCCCCTGTATCTCCTTACCAGAATTCTGGGTAAGCTGGGCTGGATGTCAGTCTATACTGTGTGATGGTCTTGGTTCTAGAAGCCTTCTGAGAAGGAAGTCCATAGGAGGAGCTCAAAGTCAGAAAGTGACATTTTTCACAAGCTTTGTACTGAATATTAAGCAAAGTAGCTGTATTGGAGAAGATAATGCACTTGAGAATGATCCAAGCAGTCAGCTCCCCCAGGCCTAATTAGGTTGCTCTTTAATGATTCTATAATTTGAGGGCTAGCTGGGGTTTGGGGTCTGGAACAGATGAGACTACTTGCAACCATCTGTGATTCTCAAGTGGAAGGTGCATTTATGTGGTCCTATTCAGAACAAACATTGGGGCCAAAGTGCATTGGGGTGGGGGTCAAAAATACATATACTAATAAATTTAAAAAACAAATAGACTGAAATAAAATTTAAAAACTCACAAATTGGGGTGTAATTGGCTTAGCTAGCACCACAGCAGAGGAAAGTTTTCTTCCTATCCAGGTGAGATGGGACAGGCCCCAAAGGTGTAAAACAGTATAGATGGGGAAATTGAAAGAGGAGTCATGTGTTCTTCTCAGGAGCCCTGGGATGCTCAGTACACAGACCACAGTCTACATCCCTCCTCTCTGGGCTCAGCTGTCAGCGTTGGACTTCCACCTCAGCCTCAGCTCAATACCTCATCTGTCCATCTCTCACATGTGCAGCCCTTCAGATACAGAGTTTACAAATTCTACATGGAAGCACCATTTATCCGAAGACCTTCTCACTTATTTCCTCGATGTTTTATCCCCAAACACAGACGAAGCCTCCTCTTTTACTATCAGTCCACTTTGACTGTATATAGTGCTCCTTAAATTCCTTGTGGGGAATTGGCACATGTACCCAACACTTCTTAATTCCTGTTTTCCTCCCTTTTTCCTCTCCTGTCCACCCATCTCTTGATCTCTTTCTCTTTGTGGAAAATCTATCTCCCTACTTCCCATTATCTATCTTTTACTTTGTTCTTTATTTATATGTTAGCATTCTCCTATAAGAGAAACAATGAGATATTTAAGGCTTGTTTGTCTGATTCATTTCACTTAACTCTGGTCTCAAGTTGCGTTCCTTTTTCCTACAGATGACTCAGTTTGTCTTTCTTTATGGCAGAGTAGTACTCCATTGTATGTAAGTACCATAGTTTCTTTATCCATCTATCAGTTGATTGACAGGTAACCTGCTTCCATGATCGTGCTATTTATGCATTATGCTGCTATGAACATGAGCATGTGCATATCACTGTGATACAAGGTATTTTAGGAAGGTACTTAGAAGGGGAATAGTTGGGTCAGATGGAATTTTTACCTTCAGTTTTTTGAGGAAATTATGAACTGATTTCCAAGGTGGTTGTTCCAGTTTATATTCTCACTAACAATTTAGAAAAGTTTTGTTTTTCTTTGTAGTCTCAACAGAATTTGTTATCATTTGATTTCTCAATGATAGCCAGAATATATAATTTGATTTCTTGATGATAGCCATTTTTTTCTTGGGTATGTTGGAATCTCATTGTCATCTTAACTTCCATTTCTGTGAAGGCCAGTAACGCTGCACATTGCCTCATGCATTTTTGATCACTTGTACTTTTTCTGTGAAGTGTCTATTCACTTCACTTGTCCATTTTTTATTTAGTCTTTTATTTTGTGATCCTACCTTTTTGAGTTCTTTATATAGAGTCTTGAAGTTAGTCCTCTCTCTGAGATAGAGGTTAAAAAGATAAAAAAAAACTTTTTACCATTCTATATGTTCCCCTTTCACTCTGTTGGTTGTTTCTTTTGCCATGTTTTTAAATTTGATATTCCATTTGTTGATTCTCAGCGCTATTTCCTATGCAACCAAGGTTCTGAGGAAGGGAAATGCCTCTAAGCTCCCTGAAAAACAGAATGGAAGAGAAACTTCACAAAATACAAACAAACAAACATCAAACAAAAAAAAAAAACTCTTCTTCCTGGTTAGGCAGCACTAATAAAGTCAAAATGGCCATATGCCCATAGTTGATATACAAGTTTAACACCATCCCAGTCAAATTCCAAAAGCATTTTTCCACAGAAGTGAAGAACAGTCTTCAAATTCATATGGCAGCAGAGAGGGCCCAGAATAGCAAAACAAATCCAGAGTAAAAACGGCAAAGCATGAGGCATCACAAGCCCAGACCTGAAGTTATAATTACGAATCCACTATGATCAAACCTATATGATACTGGCACAAAGACAGATACAAAGATCAATGAACAGAACAGGGGATGCAGAAACAACTCCAAGTGCATTCGCCTCTTTGACCCTTGTTAGCAAGGCATACTCTGGAGGAAAGATACCTTATTTAATAAATGGTGTGGAGAGAAATGACTGTTCACGTGAGAATACTGAGCCTAGACATACTTTCTCCATGTACTAGACTAAAACCAGAATGGACCAAAAAACTAAATGTTAAAACAGAAACATATTCTAGAAGATAAAATCCAGAAACCTTTTTTTTCTTGCAACTACATTTCACTTTGAGAAAGATTAAACTCATTGAGGCTGCAAAAGCATAATTCTTATCCCATATAAGATTTTTTTTCCTTACCCAGCAGAGAAATATTGTTGACCTGCCTGCCATTTCCTTTTCCTTTTGCTTCTTTGACTTATTTGCTCTTTCTACCTACCTCTAATATTGGTTCATTATCACCCACCACCTATATTTGTTCTCCTTCCTCCTTCGCTTCTCTCCTACACTGAATGGCAATGCTTGAATGTTTTGCTTCTTGCTGTAAAGCCCTCAAGATCTCCACTGAGCTGATGGGCCTAGCTGTTCTGGACAGATGATGCAATCTGACGTTAAGCAACAGTCTGTGCAGATGGGCTTGTAATTCTTTCTACTATGGAGATTGTGAAGAATGGTCTGAGTTATTGAATAGAATCAGTGAGATTTGTGCTCTTGAATCTTCATTCAAGTAAGTCCAATTATAAGTCTCTGAAAACAATGGCAATAAATGGCTTTGATTTGAAGCCTGTTGCAGAACTTTCCCAAATTCCAGTAGCTTTGGACAACTGATAACTTAGTAAATTATTACCCATTGACTGGCTTATAAAAGCTAAGACCCAATGCTATTATGGGCTACTGGACTCTTTTAGAATACTTTGCTGAGTTTACACACC